>SJYA01002470.1:5895-18995 GCA_006410615.1 Neotragus moschatus | reverse complement strand
ATGTGTATAAGAGACAGCGATAGGCCCGCTCATCTGCGAGGTTTGAGGCTCTCTCTCCACAGATGTAATCAGGGCTCCAGAGACGTCCTGGCAGCGGGCTTGTGGGGAGGGAGCGCGGTAATACATTTAATCAAGGAACAGATGGGGAGCTGATAGAGTGTGTAGAGAAATCAGGTTTCTGTGATCACATTGCCTTTCCCCCACTCAGCCTCCGCAGCCCGCGGCTCCTCCGGCAAGAGCGCCCTACGCCGCTCCAGCCCTGCCCTTTCACAAGATGTTTTCCCGGGAACCTCAGGGCCCCCAGAGAGGTGTGTGGTGGGAGTCGGGTGGAGGCTGCTGCCTGTTGAGCCCGTCCCCATGCCCGGCAGAGGGCCCCCTGTCCCTCGGCCTCCTGCACACCGCCTGGCTCCCCTCTCCACGCAGAGCCAGTGGAGGCTGGGAAGCGAGAGGACCCACGGGCCGATCGCTGAGTCCTCAGCGTGGCTGGCATCACAGATGCCGTCGGCCCCCCGTCTCCTGGTAGCTTGCAGAGAAGAAACCGGGTTCATGTATCCACTGAACCCCTGGCCCCCTGTCTCATTCACAGACCCTCGGCAACACCCCCGTTTCCTCTGAAGGTATCGTGGTGCCATGAGAAGACGTCTCAAGACTCTACGGCTGTGGTTCTCGAGCAGGGTGACAGCCCCTGTGTACATCTGGCTGCATCTGGAGACGTGGCTGGTGGTTGTGACTCGGGGAGGATGCTCCCTACTCCTAGCGGCAGGCCAGCGAAGCAGATAAATACCCTTCATCGCACAGGGCAGGACCTGCCACACAGGACGATCCCACAGACCAGCGTCCGTAGAGCCCTGCCTGAGGAATCCTGCTCTCGACGGCGAGCCAGGTGCTGTCCAGGCTGACCGTCTGCAGGTGGGTTCACAGGGCTTTTTCCATCTGCCTCCAGCCCTCAAATCAGCACGTTCACTCTCTGCCCAGCTCCTCCCACACCACGCGCGTGCACAAGGGCGCATGTGTGTACCAGACAGTGTGGCCCTAAGTGGGTCAGGACGGGGCTGGAGACCGATGCAGGCAGGATGCTTACCTGGGGTGGGGCTGTGGGCGGCATCTGGTGTACTTACCGTGATGATGGCGCTCAGCCTTCAGGCTGCCCCAGCTGCCGTGTGATTTCAGGAACTGGTAGGTAGTAAGTGACTAAACGCACGAGAGGATTTCCCACTGTTTCTTGCAGGTCTGATTTCTTGTTTAGTCCCGGGAAATCCACCTTATAAGCAGGGATTTGGTGGCGGCGGTCATCTTTTGCTCCACCCACTACTGCTGCCCACTGGCTTCACTCTGGACCAGACCTCATTCTGGGACTGGCTCGTGGTCAGCAGGCCCCAGGGGATGAGCTGATTTGTGATGTCTCCCTTCATGCTGCTGATGGGATTCAACCCTGCCTGATACTGAAGCTATCAGAAGAGCAGAGTTCCTGCCTTTGGGGTCCCTGCCCAGAGCTTGGGGTGACCTCCTTGAAAGGCAGCAGCCTTGAGAACACACTCCTCCCTGCTTGCCCGGATCTTCCTAATATCAGGTTTTGACACTGACATAACGTATTGCTGGTAATGATGTAACCCCCTGCAGGTACTGAGCGTTCATTCTATCCCAGCCTCTGAGCTCCACACAGCTACGTCACTCAGTCTTCCTGGGCATCCAGAGATGGTCTGTGATCCCCATTTGACTAACGAAGAAAGTGCAGCCCAGAGAGGGTGAGTCACGGGCTCAGGGTCACAGAGCCAGTAAGTAAGCCAGGCCCTCAGGACTTGAACACTTCAGTTCAGCCGCTCAGTCATGTCTGACTCTTTGTGATGCCATGGGCTGCAGCACGCCAGGCCTCCCTGTCCATCACCAACTCCCAGAGCTTACTCAGACCCATGTCCATTGAGTCGGTGATGCCACCCAGCCATCTCACCCTCTGTCGCCCCCTTCTCCTCCCGCCCTCAGTGTTTCCCAGCATCGGGGTCCCTTGACTGACTCCAATAAGCATCCTCCTAGCAGCCCTGCTCTCCAGTGTCCATTGCCCATCAGGGTGGCCCTCACACTCAGCATTACCTGGAAGCTGGTTACTGAGGCGGAGTCCCAGCCAGCCCCTCGCACTGACTGGGAAACTGCGCTCGCCCTGCAAAGACCCTGGGGACCCAGCCTTGTGTTCCGACTGCTCTGCGCTCTCTGGTCTCTGTCCTAACACAGGGGCAGCTTTCTGGAAGGGTGGGCTGGGGCTGGGGTGGGAGGAGGAGGCAGACGATGCTCATGAGGTGTTAAGAAACCCAGGGGAACTGGGTGGACTCGGAGTGCGCCTGGGCCAGTGTGGTTCGGTTTATGGAGTGTTTCCCAGGGCGCCCTCCCAGGCCGGACACCACCTGTGTCTGGCCCCATCCTGACCTCTCTCTGGATACTCAAAAAGTCCGGTTTCCTACTTGAGAAATCCCCTTCCTTGGGTCCCTGACCCTTCACCTGACCCCTGAAGACGCAGTTGTTTGTCTGCTTTCTAGGCCGCAGGGAGCGCAGTCTCCCGGCTTCAAGAACAAGCTTCCCTAGGATCCCCACGTTCTGAGACTTCTCCCAACCACTTCCTGCGTTTTGTTCCTTTGTAGCTGTCTTTCCCTCTCATTGGAAACCCTTTCATCTCCCGTTTGGGCTGGGACTTGGGGCCTCTCCAGGGCCTCTGGGGTGTTGGTACCGTTACCAATTAGAATATAAAAGTGCAGCCATTTATCAAAGGTACACAGACAGCAATACACGGCTGTGCCGCGGGGAGAGTGGGCCGGCAGACCCAGACGCGGCCGCCTGCAACGCCCACCGCCTCCACCACGCATGTTGGGAGGAGGCCAGCGATCGTGAACAGACATTTCCCTGTGGCCCCACAGGTAGGTGGTCGTATTTCCACTTCACATCGGAGCTGCAGAGACGTAAATGGCTCCCTTAAGTTGCGTGAGTAAGTGTATAATTATAGCTAGAGAGAGGCAACAGCCAAATTAAACCTCTGATGCCTCCTTTGGCCTGCTTCCTTTTTCATTCCAAGTGAGGAGCATCAGCTGAGAAGTCAAGCTCTCTGTGAGGTGCCGTAAGTCTCCATGTATCTGGAAGGTTCTGCAAGCGGGCTGTTTTAATGAAAGGTTGCATGGACTCTAGATGTATTTATCCATTTTAGCTATAGAACTGCTCAGCTGTGAGACAAGGCAACGGGTCATTTTATAGGGAAGTGACTCCACCCAATGGAGAAAGGCCAGAGCTCGTGTGGGGGGAACTGCCACCCACCTCTCGGTGGCTGGAGGCAAAGATCTTCTACTCTTTGCTAAAGTTTTCCTGCTGAAAAGGAAGTAGACATAGGCTAAATTGTGAGAAGGTTATCTGAGGACCAGGAAGTAGAATTAGCAAGGAGACGTTTGAACATATAATTGTAACAGTTAACAATAGTAAGAGCTGGCATTCCTGAGCACTTAAGAGTGTTTCAAGCATATGGATTGTTCTCCTTCCATTGTTCCCACCTTGGTCTGAAGATAAGAACCTTCCAAAGGGGACGTGTTGGGGAAGTGAGCTTCACTTCTCCCTGAAGGTCTGACTGGAAGCACGTCACAGCAGCTGGGCCGTGTCCCCCATGAGGGCACACGCTTCCTCCACCCCGGCACCTCCCAGCAAGAGCCCGATGAGAAGGACAGGCTCTGGCTTGGTTTTCTGCCCCATCTGGTCACCACGCTCAGGGCTGGCCCGAGGCCTGGCCTCCCTCACCTGCCAGCAGCCACCACGCTCGGCCTCCTGGAAACAGTTCTCCCTTCCACTCATGCTGGGGTCTGCCAGGCGGGCAGGGACCCTGCTTGAGCAGCCGAGGTCTCCCCTGGGCAGAGTCTGAGACTTGGACTTGGAATAGGGAGCCCTCATCTCAGCCCTGGGAGCATCTTCTCAGGAGCCCTGGGCTCTGAGCAGGGCCTGCAAATGTTTCCCATCAAAGTCCAGAGAGGAACACTTTCCATTTCCTGCCCCAAACAGTGTCTCCTCGGCAATGGCTCAGCTCGGCCGTTGGCGCACAGGAGCGCCACAGACGACAGGGAAATTAGCGGGCACGACTGAGTTCCTTACGTTATTACAGAAACAGGCAGCGGTCAGGCAGCCTGTGAACAGGAGCCCGCCTGTCTGCTTTAGGGTCATCAGGCCTCCGTTGATAAGCCGGTCACTCCAGTCAACATCTGGGTCCATGAGCTCAGTGGACAGGGACGGTGAGAGATGGGGGCTCCGAGAATTCAGCCTGCACCTTGAGGATGGCTCACCCACCTCGTCAGTCTCCCCAGCGGAGTCAGTTGGATCACCCCCATTTCACAGATGAGCAAATGGAGACCCAGCCTCCGCCCTTGGCCCTGAGTTCACACTGGTGGTGACGTTTTGGTTGGACCCACATCCGTGGTGTCTCAAGAGCCATGTTAGTGCTGTTGTTGGGCTTGTGATGAGAAGGGGGCCCAACAAGGAGACCATCCAAGCTGGAGGGGGCTGCTTTCGGGTGGGCATCCCCCACCCCCAGTTTGGGAGGCACTAGGGCAAGGGCTGCCCTGGGTGGGGGGTGTCCTGGGGACCTGCCTCCTCAGAAGATTCCCTCCAGCTCTGACTCCAGGCTCACCTGCTCTCTCTCCCGAGGTGACCTGATGCTCCTTGAGGTCGGGGCCATCTACTCCCTGTCCCCCCTGGGAGGCCTGGCTGACCAAACAGGGAAGGTCAATGCCAGGAAGCCATCTCGCCAAGCTCCCCAGGCCCTGGGAGTGGACCGAGAGCCCCCAAGTCGGTGGCCTTGGTCCCTACCAGGAAGCCCCCACCTCTCAGGGATGGAAGCAGCGAAAGCTTTGCTTTTTAAAAGAATAACATGCAAATCGGTTGTCTGACTCCAGCACTCCCAGCGGGAGATCCCAGCGCAACCTGCCAGCGCTGACAGCGGGGAAATCGTGACAAATGCCACCGCCACACCGCCCAGTGCCGCGTCGGGAGGCGAGACCAGGGCTCTGAGTTGCTGCGTCTACTTTGTTTTCCTGGGGGAGGCTGGACGCTCCCGAGCCAGCAAATGTGGGTGATCACCTGTCACTGTAGATGCGGACTCTGAGGCTCGGCCGAGATCAGTAGGCCAGGCATTTACCTGGGCTCCTGGCCCTCTTGGCGTGATTAGAAACACAGAGCTGGTTCTATGACTGATTACTCGAAGGGGAGGGGTTCTGTCTGCTTGTTCCAGGCTGTCTCCTGAGGGTGTAGCGTAATGTCTGGCACATAGTAGGTGCTCAAGAAATGGGCACAGATGGAACTTCCCCGGTGGCCTGGTGGTTGAGACGCTGTGCTGCCGATGCAGGGGGCGTAGGTTCAATCCTCAGTCAGAAACTTAGATCCCATGTGCAGTGCGGCACAACCAAAAGATTTTTTTAAAAAAAGAAAGAAAGAAATGTGTACTGGATGAATTGGTGGTGACTGGGGTCAGGAAGGGGAGCCCACCAACACTCAGCTGCCCCCGCCACCCCGAAACAGGTCACACGGCTTGAATCGGTCTCCCTGGGCAGAGCCATGTGGCCAGAATACAGCACCGCAGGGCCACCCAAGAGCAGACACAGGCCTCCAGGTCCCAGGCTCTGTGCCATCGGCAGCTGAGCTTGCTGCTTTATCCGCAGAGTGGGGCTGGCATCTCTCGGAGGTCTACGGCCCCCAGAAAGTGGTCCAGGAAGGCCAAAGCTGCACTGACCAACCCTGAGCACGTGACGTTGGCTTCATTTTGTCTTTAGCTTGCAGAAGGATATGGATTTCACGTGAGGCTNCTCTGTGCCATCGGCAGCTGAGCTTGCTGCTTTATCCGCAGAGTGGGGCTGGCATCTCTCGGAGGTCTACGGCCCCCAGAAAGTGGTCCAGGAAGGCCAAAGCTGCACTGACCAACCCTGAGCACGTGACGTTGGCTTCATTTTGTCTTTAGCTTGCAGAAGGATATGGATTTCACGTGAGGCTGGGATCAGTCCTGACTTGGCAAGCCNAATGACCACCCCCGCCCCGCAACCCCCGCCTGCCCCAGGCTGAAAGAACAGCCCAGGGAGGGTCAGAACTGCCCAGGGAAAGACTTGGCGGCCCCAAGCTTTTGTCGAATGAATGAAAGAACCAATACACAGCTGAAGAAAACCAGCTGGACCCCCAGGGGCCAATAGTCTGGGAGGGTCCTGCCTGGTAACTAGGTCCCTGGAAGTCTGGGCCTTCAGCACCGCAGTCCATCTCTTGGCACTCCCGCTCTTCTTGAGAGTGAACTTGAATCTTCAGGCATTTGGTTTTCTCACCACCTGAGAGCTGGGTCCCTTCCATCAACCATCCCACTGAGGACCAGAGGTGATCTGTCACCTACCCCTCTCGGCACCTCTCCAGCTCAACTCCACATTTACCGATGGGTCATTTATTTCCTCCCTGGAAATGTCTGGATTGCTGAAGTTAGAGGTGAGTTATGAGACTGGGAGACCCTCAGTTTCAACCTGGGCCGTATTTCAACCTGGGCAGCTCTGCAGCAGGTTGCCACGCAGCTGCTATGATACTCCCCAGCCTCAAGAGGCCACCTCGGCCAGGAAGTCCAGGGAGCTGGGGATGGAACTGGGAAGGCGTCCTCTCCCGAGTCCAGTCCCAGGAGCCCGTCTTTGCCACATGCCTGGAAAGCATGGGCATCTGCAAGGCAGAGCGGTCAAGCCTGTAATAAATGATTCTGGCTTTTGATGGACCTGCTTCTCTCGGGGGCTTCCCAGGTGGCGCTAGTGGTAAAGGATGCACCTGCCAATGCAGGAGACATAAGAGACATGGGTTTGTTCTCTGGGTCAGGAAGGCCCCCTGGAGAAGGGCATGGCAACTCACTCTAGTATTCTTGCCTGGAGAATCCCATTGACGGAGGATCATAGCGGGCTACAGTCTATGGGGTCACAAAGAGTCGACTAAGGCAACTTAGCAATCAGGCACGCTCCTCTCGGATCTTGGAAGTGGGACCTTGCTGAGAATCAGGCTTGGGGTGGGAACCATCTCTCCCACCTGAGCCTCTCTGGGGAAGAAGTATCTGGAAAGGGCAAGTCCCCACTCCAAGGATCACTCCGGCTCACCTGTTTGCCTCTGAGTTTATAGGCTGTGGTGTACACCTCGGGGACAAAGCTGCCTCCTTCGCCCCCACCTGCTTCCCCTCCACCCAACTCAGACTCCCTTGCTCATGAATGCCAACCCGCAAAAACAGCCCCCTGGCTTCCAACCCCTGCAAGAGACAGATACATAATGACAGCGCGACTTGGTGCAGAGGTAACAAATTGTCCACATTATAGCACTTTACATCTTGATATCCATTCTCCTCAACGGGCTTATCTGTAAACCGACTGAATTCACACTGGGACGCTAAGCAAGTAGCTGTCATATAATAGATGGGGTCTCCTGGAAAATGAACATTTACAAATGGCTGTAGCATTTACTTAAAATGTCATGCCAATTGCTTGCTGTTGTCTTTATGCAATGAGATTGATTTTACTGCTCCTTTGAGTCCTCAGCCTTGATGGGTAGTTTTTAATGCAGCAAGGAGATGCTTTTTGTGTTTAATCTATAAATAGAGTCTGTGAGGGCATGGGCTCTTGAAGGTGCAGCCTTGGAGGAGTCCAGGCCTCTTTTCCCAGGACACTCTTCTTTTTTTTAACTCCCCTCCTCTTCCCTCTGGGAGAAGTTGGACCTGGGCAGGGTCTGCACTGATTTTATTCATGTATTCAAATGTATGCAGATGTATGCATTCTGTTTAACAAGTTAATTCATTTGCCAGGCCAGGCAGTTAGGGGTTTTCACAGTGTAATACCCACACTTGATTCTCCCTTCCATATTCGATTACGCCCTAGGGTTTTACTAGGAGAGAGTTTATAGAGTTGGAGCCTAGGGTGGGTTGGGGGTAGGGGCAGCTTGCCTCTTGCAGAAAATGACCTCAACATGTCCTCAAGGTGATTGCAAGGGCTCTGGTGTCCTTGAAGCCACAGAAAGCCGGCCGCATGGACGTTACTTAGGAAGTTTGCAGTTTACCCCTCTCCTCATCCCAGCTTACCCCCATCATGGCCATTTTTTCCTCCTTTACCTCCTGAAAAACTACACAAGCATCCTTGATTGGAAGTCTCTGCTGGGGGAACACAACTTCCTGCTTGTTCCTGGACCCGATGCCGTATGTCCCCTACAGAGCACGGCCCCCACCCTCCCCAGACACCATGCTCGTGTCCCCAGCCAAGTTTGGCATCTTCCTCCTAAAGGAAACACAAAGGTAAAGCTGGGTGAATGAGTCCACTTTATAGATTTTCGATAGTGTTTAGGAGCCAGCGTATCACCCTTTTCCATCTCTAGAACCCCAGCCATACCTGCAGGGGAGCCGCCTTTTCATCCAAGCTGTTCAGAATTTGAAGCTCTGCGTAAGACCCAGGTTGCCTTTACATGCCAGCTTTTTCTGCGTCGGGGGGATTGGAAGTGCCTGGCTGCTTCTCATTGCTAATGGCGATGGTAAGTCTTCACTTGGTGTCCCGTCCCGCAGGAGAGCATGTGCGTTGGATCCTGAGAGCAGGATACTGAGGGGCAGACAGGATGTGTGGGCATCGTCTCTACTCCTTCGTTCAACACATATTTATGAGCACCTACTCTAAGCCAGGGGCAGTGCTGGGGGCTGAGAACAGATCAAGAAGCCCAACAGACTTGGTCTCTGCTCTTGAGGGCATCTCCGTATCCTGTTGGGGATGGAGAAGTGACTGCTGCAGCCCTGACAGGCCAGGGACCTGCCACACACGAGCCCACAGGTGGGCTGCTTTCCGGGTCTTGGTGGTCGTAGCTGGGGAAGCACTCAGGGAGGGCTTCCTGGAGAAAGTGCTATGGAAGCGGGGGTCTGAGGGATGAATAGGAGCTAGCCAATTTAGGATTGAAAAAGGGCAAAACACAAAGATAATGTTTTCCAGTGGAGGGGACAGTACTTGCCAAGGAATTGGAGCTCAGAGAGAGCAAGACTTTCCGAAGTCACATGACTAGGAAGGGAATATGAGATCAGTTTCTTTAACCAACCTATTTTTGCAGCCCCCCAGCAGTAAATTCTACAGGTGGGGAAACAGAAGCTCTGGCCAACACAAGTCTCTGACTCTGGGGTCACCCTTCCTCTTAGTAGGCTAAGCATCAACAAGCCAGCACTTCCAAGGAAAATGTTCACTGCCCAGACAGACTAGACAGCTGTGGTTATCAATGCTGGTCTGAAAACGTGATTAGACCAAGTCTAAATAATGATTTACATGAATCATCTGAAAATGACCCTCAACAGAGACAAGGAAATAACAAAGAAAGCCAATGTGCAGAATCTAAAAAGAAGTGATACAATCCTTTTTATGATACAATCAAGAAATGGATTTATTTACAAAACAGAAATAGACTCACAGACTCAGAGAAAGAACTTATGGTCACCAGAGCAGGGAGGGATAGTTAGGGAGTTTGGGATCGACATGTTCAAACTGCTAAATTTAAATTGGGTAACGAACAAGGACCTACTGTGTAGCACAGGGAACTCTGCTCAATGTTATGGGGCAGCCTGGATGGGACGGGAGTTTGGGGGAGAATGGATACGTGTATGTGTGTGGCTGAGTCTCTGCTGTGTACCTGAAATTATCACAATGCTGTTAATAGATCATACTCCAATATAAAATGAAACATTAAAAAAAAAAAAAGAAAACCAATGTGTTCAGATCATTATTAATTACTCAGATCCAGGCCCTAGCATTTTAAAATCCACTAAATGGCTGTGAGAAGGAGATCCCATTCCTCCATGGAGTCACCAGACTCTCCTCTGTTTCTTGTACCAAATACTGAAACCCTCACGGTCAGATTCAGAATCTCCATACACGGTACAGTCAACAAATTGACTCCAAAAGCCTGGAGCCAAGAGACACCCAAGAGCTCAGCTTCTCCAAATTGTTTCTTACACAGAACTGGAGACAAGGAAGGGGGTGTTCCGGCTGGTATAACCACGTACCATAATCTGGGATGCTTCACAACAAACGCTTATTCTCGTGGTTCTGGGGGCTGCAAGTGCAAGATTCAGTTACTGGCAAGACCCCTCTTCCTGGTTCACGGACAGCTCCTTCTTGTGTCCTCACTTGGCTGAAGAGGGGTGGGAGCTCTCTGGGGTCTTTTTAATGAGGGCCCCATACTTGAGGGCCCCAGCCTCATGACCTAATCACTCCCAAAGGTCCCACCTCCAGATACCACCACTCTGGGGATTGGCTTTCTTCTCCCAGATTTTGTGAATCTTGGGGAACACAAACATTCAGTCTATAGCAGAGGGGTCTAAAATCATCAGAATTGTATCTGGAGTAAGAACTAGAAGAGTGTTAGGGTCTTTTGCACGGATTAAGCTTTGAAAACAGTAGTCTCTTCCAAGAAAGGCAGCCATGGGCCCTTGCTTGAAAAGTCCACTCCCACGCCTTGAGTGGCGGACCCAGTTACCCTGACAACCACTGACTGGCAGGGGAGACCACCCTCCTCTCTCCACCCCACCAGACAGAAGGGAGGCCTGCCAGGGTGCTCAGACAGAATGCTGATTGCATCGGCGATCTATTACTGGGTAACAAGTCACTTCAAAACTAAGTGGATTAAGACAATCATCATTCTATTAGCTCTGACGGTTTCTGAGGGTCAGGAATTTGGACAGGCCTCAGTGGGAACTTGTGTCTGTTCTCAGATGTCTGGGATCTTGGCTGGGAAGACAGGGGCGGGTGTGGCGGGGTGAGCAACTCAGCAGTGTGAGGCTGAAATCATTGAAAGGCATCTTCACTCATGAATTTGGTGGCTGGTGCCGGCTGTCGGTGGGGCCCTCAGCTGGGCTGTCAGCCAGCACACCTACATGGGGTCTCTGTGCGTGGACTAATTTGAGCTTCCAAACAGCACGGCAGCTGTTCCAAGAACCAGTGTCTGCAGGAGATCAAGGAGGAAGTGCAGGCCATTTTTAGAGTCTAGTCTCAGAAGTCACTTCAAGTCCCTTCCATGTACTGTCAAGGCAGCCAAAGAGCCCTCCATGGCTCTGGGGGAGGTGGGGGTGGGTGNGTGCGTGGACTAATTTGAGCTTCCAAACAGCACGGCAGCTGTTCCAAGAACCAGTGTCTGCAGGAGATCAAGGAGGAAGTGCAGGCCATTTTTAGAGTCTAGTCTCAGAAGTCACTTCAAGTCCCTTCCATGTACTGTCAAGGCAGCCAAAGAGCCCTCCATGGCTCTGGGGGAGGTGGGGGTGGGTGTCAAGGTCAGATTGTATAAAGAGCCCATAGAGTGGGAGCTATTACAGGGGCCATCTTCACACCACTTTGTTGGTGCCACAACAGCTCCTAAGGACTCTAACCAAATTCATTTATTTATAAAAAGGTTTATTGAGCACCTATTGAGTGCTGGGCTTCCCTGGTGGCCCAGATGGTAAAGAAAGTGAAAAAAGTGAAGGTCGCTCAGTGCTGTCTGACTCTTTGCAACCGCATGGACTACAGAGCCCATGGAGTTCTCCAGGGCAGAATACTGGAGTGGGCAGCCTACTGCTTCTCTAGCAGGTCGTCCTGACCTAGGAATTGAACCAGGGTCTCCTGCATTGCAGGCAGGAATTGAACCAGGGTCTCCTGCATTGCAGGCAGATTCTTTACCAGTTGAGCTATCAGGGAAGCCCTAATGATGGTAAAGAGTCCGCCTGCAATGTGGGAGACCTCGGTTTGATCCCTGGGTTGGGAAGATCCCCTGGAAAAGAAATGGCAACCCAATCCAGAGTTCTTGCCTGGAGAATCCCACGGACAGAGGAGCCTGGCGGGCTACAGTCCATGGGGTCGCAAAGAGCCGGACATGACTGAGCGACCAAGGCTGACGCTTACTGTGCCAGGAGCAGCACGAGGGGCTCTCCTCTCTTGTGCTGGCAGCTGCAGGGACGCTGTGGGAGAAGCAGCCCAAAGGAGCCGGGTGGGGGTGGGGGTGGGGCAGAAGGCGCTGCCTCTGTGTGCAGACACGTCTGTCCATCCTCACCCTTGCCCCCAGCGAAGGCAAGTTGAAGGCTCCAGGGCGTCACCATGATGACTGATCTGCTGAGCCTGGGCTCCTGCCATATGGCAAGGGCAGCCCCTGAGTCCAGGGAGGAAGAGGAATTCTGTGTCTGCAGCCTCCCAAGGAGCAGGGTCCCAGGTGACCCCGCCCCCACCCCTCCTACTGAGCAGAGCCCATCACCACTGTTCATCCTCTCCCAGCAGAGCCAGGGCCCCACTTCTCCTGCCCTTCCTTCACGCACAGAAGCTGTCCCAAGGCTCTTCCTGGCCCCGGACACCCGCCCCATCATCTACAGGGGCTGAAGCCTCGTTGGTGTGCCTGGATTTGTGTCTCTCCTCTTAGCCGAAGATTTCCGATCTGAAATTGCCATCTTTGTTTTCAACGTGCCACCTCCCCCTCCCCCATGAACACTTGAAACCCTCTCGGGGCCACCTGACAGCTGAATGCAGCCAGCCACGGGCAGCTCACTCCCACCCTTGCCATTTGCAGGCAGCTGGACCCCTGAGGAAGTCCGGCCATCTCATCCTAAACAACACCAGACTCATCCCTAGATCCTACTGTGACGAAAGTGCCTCCCTTGCCCCATCTAAATAATTGTGGATTAAAGGATCTCCCCAGGCAGGGCTGGTACTCTTGTTTATAGATAAGTAGGGAGCCTTTTAAAAAGTTAATTGTGGTGGTGGAAGATGATGGGGACTTCCCAGAGAGAGCTGGGATGGTTTTAATGAAGCAAACGTGTGCCAGGGACCCCGAAGAGGAAGGGAGTCGTGTGGCGAGAGGGTGAGTCTAGCTGATGCGCTGAAGGAAGAAGAGGATGGGAGGGCTGTCAAGATCCAGGAGCTGCTGTTTAGGAAACGGTGACTTCAGATGGGAAAAGGCAGTCAGGGGGAAGATGGTAATTTGCTCTGGAGCAGATGTGATGAGGAGAAAGGCTCAGAGGAGGGCAGGCCACCCTACCTCCCCTCTCCAGCTCCCTCTCCTCCTGCTCTGGAGGTCAGATGTCTTCAGAGACTAAGGGTGTCTCCAGGGCA
>SJYA01002468.1:0-23000 GCA_006410615.1 Neotragus moschatus | reverse complement strand
GATGCAAAGAACTGACTCACTGGAAAAGACCCTGATGCTGGGAAAGATTGAAGGTGAGAGGAGAAGGGGGCGACAGAGGATGAGGTGGCTGGATGGCATCACCGACTCGATGGACATGTGTTTGAGTGAGCTCCGGGAGTTGGTGATGGACAGGGAGGCCTGGCGTGCTGCAGTCCAAGCTGCCACAAAGAGCTGGACATGACTGAGTGATCGAACCACAATGGCAATTGGGCCCAGCAGCCCTGGACACTGGCAATTGCTCTATCTGAGTTGCCTTTGGACTTTTGCTGCTATGCCATGGGCATCCCCACATTACACAGAAATTTTCTGATTTTCTACCTGCATCTTTTACATTGGTTTTCCCCTCCAAGGTCAGATGCAGGCTTTCGTGTTTCTGGATGCAAGGTCCTCACAATCTTACAAACTAAGTTCTAGCAATAAATAGGGATCTTGGGAGAAGATTTATATGTTATGCTGCAATAAAGGGGATGAGGACAGTTTTCTTCCCAAAGCGCCTTATTTGCTCCTTGGAAGCTATTGTTCTACGTTCATTTTAATGACATTATGTCTTATGAGTCTTGGTTGTCAAGGACTAAAAGGCTGTTCATTATGACTTACCCTGGTGTTTTACTTCCCTGTGATGAGTTTGTTTTTCATCAGAGGGAAGTGACACACTGAAAATAGATGCCTCCACAGGGATCAGAATAAGTGAGCTCTTTCAAAGGGGAAGTTGCTTTCGCCCAGAGAAATGTTCCCACCATTTTACTATTTTTTTAAAATTGTTCTTTCACACCTTACTTCACATAGGAAGAAGTTTTCTTTAATTACCGTCATCAACTGAGCAGCTTATAGGAAATGACTCAAAGGAAAAGGTGTAGGCTCTTGTGAGCTGATAACATAGAAGCTGGTGGCCATGCAGGAAGACTTTCAATGGGGAAACACAATGTTCATTTTGTGCCAGCATTCCATGGCCAGTTACAGGCCACCGTATTCCCTTATATTTACACAATTTCATGAAATCGCTTTCAAGTAAAGATTTCAGTCTGTTCAGTTCAGTTCAGTCACTCAGTCATGTCCAGCTCTTTGCGACCCCATGAATTGCAGGACACCAGGTCTCTCTGTCCATTACCAACTCCCAGAGTTCACTCAGACTCATGTCCATCGAGTTGGTGATGCCGTCCAGCCATCTCATCCTCTGTCATCCCCTTCTCCTCCTGCCCCCATCCCTCCCAGCATCAGAGTCTTTTCCAATGAGTCAACTCTTCGCACGAGGTGGCCAAAGTACTGGAGCTTCAGCTTTAGCATCATTCCTTCCAAAGAAATCCCAGGGCCGATCTCCTTCAGAATGGACTGGTTGGCTCTCTTTGCAGTCCAAGGGACTCTCAAGAGTCTTCTCCAACACCACAGTTCAAAAGCATCAATTCTTCGGCACTCAGCTTTCTTCACAGTCCAACTCTCACATCCATGCATGACTACTGGAAAAACCATAGCCTTGACTAGACGGACCTTTGTTGGCAAACTAATGTCTCTGCTTTTGAATATGCTAACTAGGTCTGTACTACGTGTGAATATATATTACATATTCAATGAAGTCAAACATTTCCATTTTATTTTATTCAAAAACTATATTTTATGTTGGAGTATGGTTTTTCCAGTCGTCATGTACAGATGAGAGTTGGACAGTAAAGAAGGCCAAGCACTGAAGAATTGATGCTTTTGAACTGTGGGGCTGGAGAAGACTCTTGAGAGTCCCTTGGACTGCAAGGAGATCAAACTAGTCAATCCTAAAGGAAATCAGCCCTGACTATTCATTGGAAGGATTGATGCTGAAGCTGAAATTCCAATACTTTGACCACCTGATATGAAGGCTTAACTCATTGGAAAAGACCCTGATGCTGGGAAAGATTAAGGGCAGGAGGAAAAAGGGACAGCAGAGGATGAGACAGTTGGTTGGCATCACTGACTCAATGGACACGAATATGAGCAAACTCCAGGAGATAGTGGAGGTCAAGAGAGCCCGGCATGCTATAGTCCATGGGGTCACAAAGAGTCAGGCATGACTTAGTGACGAAAAAATAACAATCAAAACAAAACTGTTGTCTAATGGCGAGTCGTCTCACACCCTAAAGGGCCTGAGTGACAGCACAGAGAGACTCCATGGAAAGTACTTTCCTTGTGTGCTAGTTAAATGTTTCAAATTTGAGATTTTTTTTCCTCCTTTTCCCCCCAGTGATTTATTATCTTTTTATATTAGACAGTATCTTTCCAATTAAACAAGACCTAATTTAATTTGTTCAAGAATAATTTACCTTCATCTATCTTTCATGTAGTCACAGATATGTACAGATTTCTGAGCATCCATGAGATGCTGGTCAGTGTTGGAGACGCCTTTGTGAGCACGTTTGACACATGTGTTTCTTCCTGCCTTTCGGATACATCACACTCATTGTGAGAAATCACAAACTCCATGTGGGGGGGCCACTTTGAAGTTCTGCACAAAAGCAACATAGGGCTCCAAAGATTTAAAAAATCATTTCCTTTTATCAAAAAAGGGAAGAGCTCACATTTTCATCTCTATTTTGTGAAGAGGAAATGGGAGTTTGAGTAAATCTTAAGTCTTTTTTTTTTTTTTCCAAAATATGGATCATAAAACAAAAAAACAAACAAGGAACAAAGAACAAAACCCACAACCATAGCAACAACAACAACAAAAATGTAGGAGTCTTCCGGCTCAGTCTAAGGCAATAACCTATGTGACAGGTAACAGTGACGATCATTCTATATATTCTCTTCCTATTAATAAAAGAAACACAAAGAAGAAGAAACAACAGTCATCATCTGGCTTCCTTTGAATGACTGTGACCATATTTAAAAAAAAAAAAAAACTTGAGAAAAGAATAGTTATCTCCTTACTTGATTCATACAAGCAGTCATTTTTATTTTCATAAATACAAAACAAAAGTCTTTCCCCCATAAAATCTTGGATTGTTACTAAATTATCAGATAGTCTCTTCTACTCTATTTCACTGTTGGTGACTGTTTTACCTGTGGTCCCAATAATAGCATAAGGCCATGTTCCAAAGGTAAATAACAATAATGGCAAGTTGATGCATACTTTTGAACAGCCATATTTTAAAAAGACAGTTTTTTCCCAAACAAGTTTGTTCGTCGTGCTTTCTATTTTTAATTTGCACTTAACGCTCCATTTCCGTCCCCACCATGCATGTGGTCTGTGTTTACTTGCCTCCCTTAAGCCAGGTCTGTTTCCTTTTCTGCTTTATGGAAACCTTCACTATCTGTTTCTGATGCCATAGTAGCCTGCCCTGAGGTTTAGGGTCACAGCAATACTGACAAATTTGATGGGGGAGAGAGATGGCAAAAAAAAAAAAAAAAAGTAAAGAAGAAAAAAGAAGGACTAAAGCCAATTGAAATTCAAGTTAATTAATGGAAAACTTTCAGGTTAGCAAAACATTTTTATGGCACACTGTAAAAAAAGTTTACATTTTCTACAAATGTGTTTATTACTGTATCTACTATTAATACGATTAAGTCCTTTTTTATTTGCAGAGTGCTTGGTCTCTGAGAGTTTTATGTTATCATCACATCCATAAGTGGGGTCAGTTTAGAGAAAAAAGCATTAAGATCATTTTACATTAATAATAAACCAACTCAGTGGAAATATCTCACCAAGAAAATATATGAAAAGATCTCAGTAGCATTTGTTATTGGGGAAAAGCAAATTTAACCATAGTGAGCTACTATTTCATATTCATAGAATGGTTATAGAAGGGAATGGCACCCCACTCCAGTACTCTTACCTGGGAAATCCCATGGACAGAGGAGCCTGGTGGGCTGCAGCCCATGGGGTCTCAAAGAGTTGGACGTGACTGAGAAACTAACTCTTTTTTACTGTACAAAACAGAAATTTTACTTCTAGATATCTACCCAAGAGAAATGAAAATGTATCGTCACTCGAAAACATGCATATTCCTAATAAGCCAAAACTGGGAGCAATTCAAATTGTTCACGAACTACTGGAAGGCTAGGTAAAATATGTTTCCATACGATAAGATACTATTGGGCAATTAAATTAAACTTCTGATACACTTTACAATATAGTGAACCTGAAAGCATTGCACTAAATGAAATAAAGCAGGCAGAAAAGTCTACATATTGAATGATTCCATTTGTATGGAAACATAAGTACACAAATACAGAGAGACAGAAAAAAAGCAGTGGCTACTTTGGGCTTAACTCTAAAGAGGCTCGAGGAATCTCATTAGGGTGATGAAACGCTCTAAATAGGGGTTACATGGCAGGTGCACAGGTCAGTACATTTACTGCAAACCCTTGAATCACACACTTGTAATGGGCTTGAGCAGCACCGTGGGTTTCTCTGCAGGCGTTCTGACACCATTGGAAGGTTGGAAAGAGAGATTCGCCCTCACCTAGCAAAGAGAATTGCCAGAGTTCAGTCGATTCTGTGTCTCTGTATGTGCCATTTACTCCCACCAGGAGACCTTTATGGCCAATAAAAACGGGAAGTAGACCATTCCTGGAGCTCGGGCTTTATATTTTCCTGCCCCAAAGGGTGACCTAAAAACTGCGTCAACCTTGGGTTTTATACCCTGCAGGTGTCCCCAAGAGGGTGCGGTGCAGGATGATGCGGGGCTCTGGTAAAGGAGAGCAGCCGGCCCCAGCATCCTGCAGTCAGATGTGGCCAGGAGGAAACAAGACCCCTGGCAGGTAAAGCCCACTGGAGGCCAGACACGTAATACGTACAGCAGAGAAGTGGGCGGAGTCGCCAGAGTGGGTGAGCACCGGATTTCAACGCGTATCCTGCCGTGCTGCTGCTAAGCAGCTGCTAAGTCACATCAGTCGTGTTCGACTCTGTGCAACCCCATAGACCGGCGGCCCCCCAGGCTCCCGTCCCTGGGATTTCTCCAGGCAAGCATAATGGAGTGGGTTGCCATTTCCTTCTCCGGTATCCTGCCATACCTCACGGAAACTGTGTGTGTGACTATTCACTTGAAATATTGAAAATTAGAATCTTTCTTCTTTTTCGCTATTTATTAGAGCAGCGACTTTGGGGCCCCTGTCTCTGTGATGTGGGCTTCCTCAGTGGCTCAGCGGTAAAGAATCTGCCTGCAATTTTGGGAGCCACAGGAGACACGGGTTTGATCACTGCGTCCGGAATATCCCTTGGAGGAGGGCATGGCAATGCACTCCAATACTCTTGCCTGGAGAATCCCAACAGGGGAGCCTGGTGGGTACCATCCTTAGGGGTGACTTGGTATGCACACACTTCTCTGTGATAATGCGCACTAAAGCAGCAATATCAAGCACGGTCTTCCATGAATAAATATCACTTTGGTGTTGGGTCTCCCAGAGGACCATCTGCTAGGTGGACAGATGCAAAAGGTGCCGAATATCATTGTCTTCGGTGATTTGCTGTTCAGTGGAACGTGTAAGCCAAGCACAGGCACAGATGAATAGCTGCAATAAAACAGGAAAGCAAATGCTAACAACCAGGGTGTCTCGAGTGGTAGTTCCGAACGCTTCTCCATGTGCTGTTTCCAGATGGGTGGCATTCAATTCAGAAGAGAAATGAAAACACAGCTTCATAGTCCTGCTCTAGCCCCTGCTTCTCAGTGCAGCCTCAGAGCCTCACCCGGAAGCTGGTTGAAGAATGTAGCACCCGTTTCCCCCACAACCCCTTCCAAGACCCACTGAATCAGTTTCTGCATTTTTAATAAGGTCCCAGGCTCCTCCTGTGCGTCCCACAGTTGAGGAAGCAGCAAGCGGAGCTATACATTTAGATGCCCCTGATGTGGGATCCTGATGTGTGGGTTTTCAACAGACTCCCCAAAGGGCTCTGTGTTCCGGGTTTTCAACAGACTCCCCAAAGGGCTCTGTGTTCCGATCATCCCGAGAAGGCAGGGACCCCTGGAGACTTGGGGCATTACAGAGGCCCTGCAGTGGGTCAGGGAGGGGGGCTGGAGCTGGGTCTGCTGGTGGGTCGAGGGTGGACGGGAAGAGTTGTGGGGCGTGACAAAGGCACTGAGGCAGCCCCACGCGTGCTCAGCAAGGTGAGCTCTCATCCACGCTCCCCACATCTCAATGGCCGTTTCTGATTTCCTATAAATATTTAGACACACCCATATGTACACACATATCCCCTTGCTCCTAGACTTCCCTCCCATTTAGGTCATCACGGAGCACGGAATGGGTTTCCCTGTGCTGTGTAGCGGGTTCACAGCGGTGGTTCTCTATTTTATATATGGTGTGTGTACCTGTTGGCTGCTCAGTCGTGTCTATTTGTGAGACCATGAACTATAGCTCATCACGCTCCTCTGCCCATGGGGATTCTCCAGGCAAGAATACTGGAGTGGGCTACCATGTCCTCCTCCAGGGGGTCTTCCTGACCCAGGAATCCAGCCCACACCTTCTGCACTGGTAGAGGATTCTTTACCAGCTGAGCCACCAGGGAAGCCCCTCTTAAAGGGTACCTTGCAGCAACCAACCAGCATTTTTGTTGAGTGTAACGTTCTTTAAAGGCTTGTTTTAAAACATAATAAACAAGCAAGCAAGCCATAAAACAACAATATAGACTAAACATTTAGTACTGTCCACCTTGAATTTGGAAAAAGAAAGTCTAAGACACACCAGTTTTCCTAAGTAAATGTAATTTCCAAATGCAGTGGTTGCATTTTGCATCAGAAGCCCTGTTGGAATCCACAGCCTGTTCTGATTTTCCATTTCCTGCGTCAGCCAGTAAGAGCAACTGGAGATAACACACACACCTCTGGAAACAGGCAGTTCTTTGATAGATATGCAAGGATGTGTTCAGCTTTGTCTTTGGTATGAGACTTTCTGGGCTTCCCTGGTGGCTCAGTGGTAAAGAATCCACCTGCCAATGCAAGAGATCCGGGCTCAATCCCTGGGCTGGGAAGTCCCCCTGGAGAAGGAAACAGCAACCCACTTCAGTACTCTTGCCTGGGAAATCCCATGGACAGAGGAGCCTGGTGGGCTACAGTCCACAGGGTTGCAAAGAGTCAGACACAACTTAGCAACACAAGAACAACAATAAATGAGACTATCTGCTCTTAATCAAAACAAACCTGTGATGAGTTATCCTTGCTGGAAGTTCTGTTCTTCTGCCATTTCTACCTTGAACCTCATGGGAGAAATCTTACGAAGAAGGCTCACAGTGCCCTCGTTGAAAGTCTGCAAGCCTCTTTGCTTGCAAGGCATGGTCTCTATAGACTGCCCGCCTATCTGGCAGAAGCCTGGCAGGGGCCTTGCCCTTCCTCCTGGTGCAGGGGCGACACCGAAACTGCTATCAGGTGCTGATGATTTCTGAGCCAGACGAAAACGAGAGACGTGCAGAGATTTCTGCCCTGTCATCTCCTTCCTGGCGATTTATTCACTGTGAGGCACTGTTTGTTTTCAAAGGTGGAGCCGTTAGAGAAGGTCCAGACTCATCTTTGCAATTTCTTGAGAACCTATCAACAGATCGAGTAGTGTGCGCTGACCTAATTTTCCAGGCAAGGGTTACCCAATAGGTCAGTCGGCTAATTCCAGATTTTGATGTACTGTGAAAAAGCGTGGTCATCAGATGGAGAAGGCGGCGGGGGCAGAGAGCTGCCCTTTAAGAAGAAGATAGCTGACTGGTGACATCACCGTTGGCCCGGCCTTGCTTGCCTTTGAGGGCTGAAGTTTCATAAATTATCACAGATCCATGTTTGTGCAGCATGGGCTGTGTAGAGGCAGGAAGATACGACGCACTTTGTGGGAATTACTAGTACTAGGAAAGAATTTACAAAAAGAAAAAAACGATATTTTGCTTTAAATGAGTCTATAAAATCTTCATATCGATCCATTTCATTTTACTTTAGGGAGGGGGAGTATTGTCTGATAAAAAATCATTTTTATTTTCATTTATTTTTTAAATTAGCTTTTATTGGAGATAGGAAACAGCAACCCACTCCAGTATTCTTGGGAAATCCCGTGAACAGAGGAGCCTGGCTGGCGGACTACAGTCTATAGCGTCTCTAAGAGTTGGACTCAACTATGCGTGTATAAACCTATAGCCCAATACAGTAGAGCATTCTATAAAGATACCTTAATTTATTCCACCATTCTCTTAATGCTGGGCATTCATATTATTGCAAAAATTTCGTATTCTAGAAAAACATTTTCAGCAAACGGCTCTGTGATTAAAATTGTGTCTGCGCTTCCAAAATTGCCCTTAGAATAGATTCCTAGAAGTAGAATTTCTAGGTTCAACGCTGTAAACATTTGTAAGGCTTCCTATTCTTTTGCCTCCTGTGAGGAGCGTGAATTGGTGTGGCCCTTGTGGAATAAAGTTTGGCAAAACCTCACTGATGCCTCCCCAATATCTCACTGGTTCCAAGTATGATCCTTTGTAAAGGGAAACAGAGATGCATGGACTTTATGTTGGGAAAAAAGCGCCTCCCTGAATTCATTTTATGTGCATACAACTTATTACAGACGTTTACTGTTTTCCAAGTTATTCTTCATTTGCACGTCTTCTGTTTAAGTTCTCATTTACATATTGGCCCCTTTTCTTTTTAAACAATTCTTTATTTACATGCGTTGCTGTGCTGGGTCTTCACTGATGCCTGCTAGCTTTCTCTAGTTGTGGCGGGCCGGGACCCCTCTCTCGTGGTGGAGCACAGGCTTCTCACTGCCGTGGCCTCTCTGCTGCTGAGCACAGGCTCTCGGCGTTCAGGCTCAGCAGCTGTGGCGCAGGGGCTTTGCTGCCCCTCGGCACCTGGGATCTTCCTGGATTGGAGATCAAACCTGCATCCCCTGCACTGGCAGGCGGGATTTTAACCGCTGGCCCGCCAGGGAAGTCCCCCTTTTCCTTTTCTTTCTTTCCTTCTTCTCTTTTGCCATTTTGCCTTTTCCACTCGTTTTGTTTCCATCGTCCATAGTTTGTAAAAATCTGGGCGCACGGGTTCTAGAATCAGACAACCCAGGGCCGTATTCTGAC
Source organism: Neotragus moschatus (assembly GCA_006410615.1). Lineage (NCBI taxonomy): Eukaryota > Metazoa > Chordata > Mammalia > Artiodactyla > Bovidae > Neotragus > Neotragus moschatus. The sequence continues at coordinate 13,981 of SJYA01002468.1, read as the reverse complement.
TCTGCCACTTCTAGCCTTGTGACCTAATTTAAGTTTCCCATATTTCTCAACTTCTGTACTTTGGAAATGGAGTCTGTAGGAATGTCTACATAGTGTGGCTTTGAGAGAAGTATGGAAAACACTTTTCACATTCCCTAACACACAGTGAATGTTCAATGAATACCACCTGTGACAGGGATGGGCAAGGCACAATTCTGTTATGACTTAAATGTTCATTATTCATCTGGTGATCAAATGTAGCTTCACCTGTATTTTCCTTTAACTTTACCTTGATTTAATTAAAAGGTCCCCAGATGCTGTTTTGGTGTAAGTTATGAAGACAAGCTCTGAACTGATGTATGTTTTCCAAATAGTCAGCCAGTGATTGCAGTCGCCTTTACTAAGAAGTACATTCCTTCCCCATTAGTTTGTGCTGTGACCTTTATCAACTATTTTGCTTTAATACATTTTAGGATCTGCCTCTAGTGTCTTAAATTTATCTGCTGGTTTATTGTGGCCTCTTCATCACTGATTTAATTATTGTGACTTCATAACAACTTTGGGTGGTGGTAGTTTAGTGTCTAAGTCATGTCCAGCTCTTGCAATCCCATGGACCATAGCCCACCAGGCTCCTCTGTCCATGGGATTTCTCAGGCAAGAATACTGGAGTGGGTTACCATTTCCTTCTCCAGGGGATCTTCCCCACCCACGGATCAAACCTATGTCTCTTGCATCTCCTATGTTAGCAGGTAGATTCTTTACAACTGCACCACTTGGGAAGCCCGTATAATAATTTTAACACCAAATAATACTTGGCATTGCTCTAATTTCCCATTTTTCCCCTGGAATTAATTTTTTCTCCCAGGCGTATTGTATTGTCATGTTTTCAATTTCCAAAAAGNATGTCTCTTGCATCTCCTATGTTAGCAGGTAGATTCTTTACAACTGCACCACTTGGGAAGCCCGTATAATAATTTTAACACCAAATAATACTTGGCATTGCTCTAATTTCCCATTTTTCCCCTGGAATTAATTTTTTCTCCCAGGCGTATTGTATTGTCATGTTTTCAATTTCCAAAAAGAATTGTTTTTACTTGAATTTGGATTGTGCATTTATTGACCCCAAAGTATTTTATCTGGGGCCTTCCATGAACCAGACGCTCTGTAAGGCTCTCAGAACGTTTTAGAGAAAGATTAAGCCACAGCTCAAAACATTGAGAATCTTCTAGTCTACGAGGAAAGAAAAACCTGTACAAATGGGATTGTAGTCCACGATGGTTGGTGTTATAATAAAAATAGCTTAGGAACAAATGGCTGGCATAAAATTTACAGCCGTTTTATGGGGGCAGTCCTTCTAGAAGGGCTGGTGATTAAACGAAGCATAGAACTAAGGAGGAGAAGAGGGCGACAGAGGATGAGATGGACAGATGGCATCATCGACTCAGTGGACACGAGCTTGAGCGAAACTGCAGGAGATGGTGAAGGACAGGGAGGCCTGGGCTGCTGCAGTCCGTGGGGTCGGATACAACTTAACGACTGAAAAGGAGAAGAAAGCATAGAAAGGTGGACAAGAGCTTTCTAGGTTTGCAGAACAACAAAGGACGTCTGAGGTCTGAGCCTGATCTGCCTTTGGAGGCGTGAGGAAACATCCTGCTACTCTCCGTGAAGCTGGGGCTCTAGAAAGCCCCCACACGTCCACTTGAGTTCAGAGTCCGCTCGGAGTGGTCCACTGGCTCCCTGCAAGACGCACCACAGTCCCCAGAGTGGGCTAGCAGGCTCTCCAGAGGGAGCCAGTGATGGGGTGGTAAGACGCACTCCGGTTTTTCTCTAAGCTTCCATCTCACGTGAGTTTCTCCTCCAAAATTTGGTGGTCATGTGGTCTGCCTGAAGGGGAGAGACTTCATGAATATTGTGTCAGCAGAATATTGGCGTCAGAATCTCACAGTTATCTGGGTTCTAAGGGGCTGACTGGGCTGGACATCAGACTGAGATTCTGATAAAAGGAGATATGGAGCGGGGAACGGTCAAAGCAGGAACCATGCTTTGTTTAGCCTGAATCAGAAGCAACAGGAGAAATTTAAAGGAGCTAATGCCGGAAGTCTTGAGCCTGCAAATAGGTAAGTCAAAACTTTAAACTTCGATAATTTGTAATAATAATAAAAATATTTGTCCTATTTATTATATTAGTGTTGTCAGCTTTGGTCTAGATGCTTCTGTCATAAGTATGTTGTTTATAAGATTGTCTTTAAAATGTGTATTAATAAGGATAGTTTATGATCATTCATTGTATAATATTTTATTTAATGGTAAGCTCTATTGCAATTAATAATCACTATGAATCTTTTCATTTTATACATAAGGAATCTGAGGCTTACAGAGAGGAAGTGATTTATTCAAGTGACATTGCTGGTTCAGGTTTGGGGCAAAAATATCCTTTGGGAAATACAGGACTGACGTATACAAGTCTAATGATATTTTGAAACTACTGGACTGCGGAACTCATTCCCTGATTCTAATTATTTTCATGATAATCATCAGTAAAGAAGTTGATTAATCCTGTTATCTGAGCTAAGTTGCTACACACATCTGTGAGCAGAGTAGATATTCAAATGGTTAATTCCTAAAGACCATGACTTTAGAGAAGATACAGAGGAAAAATGTATTTGGAAGATAAGAGATCATTTCTTAAGTCAAGAGGAAACAGAGCCTGAATATTTTACCTATCCCCAAACCAAATTCAAAATCGTTCTTAATTGACAACCTACATTTTCTTGAATGAGAGGTCAAATTTTATCTCAAGAGACCCTTTAATAAATTTCTGATCCTGTATTAGCCCGTGAAGGGGGAGTGCTCACAATGTTACATTTAGTGACCTCTGTTGCAGATGAGTTTTGCAAGAGGAAATGAGTGGAATAGCATTTAAAGAATCAGAGGATAAGAAGGCAACCCAAGTAAGTGAGGCCTGGGGAGCTCTCTGTTCATTTGTTTTGGTAAGCTTACCATCGGTATGCTCCAGATGCTAGACGTAACGATTCCTCCCAAGGCTCTCAGATAATATCTTTTGTCCGGATGTATTGTCCTCCTAATATTGCGGAAGACCTAGTAATGCTGTGCTGAGGATGAGCAGGGCTCAGGTGGTTCACCTCTCTGTAGCCTCTGAATGTGTTTCTTTTCAGGCAAAAGACGTGGAGATCCCTGGCTCCCTCTAAGTCACCGAGCCTGGCTTACCTGAGGCAAATCCATTATGCTTTTTCCTGATAGGCATCACAGCAGGGGTAGGAGGCAGCCTCTGTAGGGTGTTGCCTTTACCTGGCCGGAAGCATAATTCATCAGCTATTAGGATATTCATGGATGCATTCTAAGGTTTTACTGCCAGAATTGCCAAGACGTGCGTGTGCAGAAGCTAAAGAAACCTTTTTTTCTATGACTCTCACTGCCTTTTGGGAATACTATAGCCTTGACTTATAATTCAGCAAATAAATTTTATTTTGTAATTGGAGAAATGTTGAAATGAGGCTCCGTAGCACCCCTCCATTCAAATGTTGGCTTCCCAGGTGGCTCAGATGGTAAAGAATCTGCCTGCAAGGCAGGAGATCTGGGTTTGATTGGTGGGTCAAGAAGATCCCCTGGAGAAGGGAATGGAGACCCACTCCAGTGTTCTTGCCTGGAGAAACCCATGGACCGAGGAGGGTGGCTGCTTACAGTCCATGGGGTTGCAAAGAGTTGGACATGACTGAGCAACTGACGCTAACACTAACCCGAATCAAAAACCAACTTATGTCAAAGACTAAACACTCAGTTATTACTCAAGCAACTCAACCGTTATTCACTGAAACGTATAAAGACAGATTCACCTTGGGTTTTTGTTTCTCTTTCTCAGCTGCGTCTCTAGAATCCTTTCTTCTTCCGCGGCAGATCCCTAATGTTGAGGATCCTTTCCCTGGGATGGGGGCAGGGACTGGAATTTAGATTTGTGGACTTCTTCCTTTTAACATGAGCTACTCTGACCATGGCGACGATTTTTGTTTTCTGGGAATTCCTGCAAAACTGGGAATGACTGACTTTGAAAACTAGACTATCCAATTTAATTATTTTATCACTGACTCAATGGGCGTGGGTCTGAGCGAACTCCGGGAGTTGGTGATGGACAGGGAGGCCTGGCGTGCTGCGGGTGATTCATGGGGTCGCAAAGAGTCGGACACGACTGAGCAACTGAACTGAACTGAACTGAATGCAGTGGGAAATGTTATTGAAGATATACCAACCTAGATTCTAAATACAATTGCATCATTTAATTAAAAAAAGCTCTTTGAATGTATCTAACCTCATGACACCCACTGATTTCAATGCCATTCTTTCTTTCAGTTTTGAGTCCTGAGGCTGACTTCATAGGTCTTCAAACACCTTCATGTTGAATAGGGTTGACAAAGAATCAAGGTCAGTTTTAACCAGCTGGAAAATGTGGGTTCCCTTGTCACAATGTGTCCACGCCAAGGTCAGAAGCTGTATTCCTGTCCGAGTGCAGCAGGTCGTTGAGGAGCTGGGAACAAGCTAGAGAAGGCCAGTCAAGGGCAAGCACGTTTACTGCTAGCAAACAGGAAGGCCACAGCTTTCCTTCAGGTGTAGTCGAGTCAACAGGATCAGGCTGAGAAGTAATTCAGGTCTCCTACCTACCTCCTGATAAAGGATCGTTGCAAAAGAACATGTGCCATATTTTCCTTAGGGACAAGGCATTCGTTCAGGTGAAGGACAACCAGAGGTGATTTATTTCTTAATTTGTATATTCACTTAAAAAGCCAGTATGGAATGCCCCTCATCTATCAGTGACATACAGGGTTAGAGAGACTGAAGGGTGAATGGTGGAGTCCAGCGTGATGGAGACGAGGCTGTAGACTTAAAAGATATTCACAACCTCAAAGGTGAGAGTTACGTTTTATTCAGCAGGAACATTGAGGACTTCAAGCTTGGGAGGCAGTATCTCAAGGGACCCTGAGAGAACTGCTCTGAGGAGGTTGGGGAAGAAGCCAGGTTAGATGGAAGTTTTGCAACAAAGGGCAGGTAGCCTGCAAGTGAAAAGGTCATTGTTAATTAAAGAAAAGCAGAGAGCTCAAGGTAAGGAATTTAGTGCTGTACCATGGATGGGAAGATGCAAGACCCTGGGCTCACTGAACTCATTCCTTTAACATTTCATCTCAGCTCTCTGGGGCCTGTACCCTGTGTTTTCACATCCTGCATTTCCTGGGGGGCTCACCATGGAGAGCGGCTGCAGTCTGATGGCTGCGGGATGGCAGATACACTTTTTCCTTCCTGAGTTCCCTCAGGGCTGGCCAGCTCACCACCCATGGTTGCAGCCATGCTCACATCCATGCTGTGCAGATCTAAGGATAACTGTGACGTCCTTTATTTACTAATATGGCAGGAAATATTTCATTCTGGCTTCCCTGATAGCTCAGTTTGTGAACGCAGTGCAGGAGATTCCAGTTCGATTCCTGGGCTGGGAAGATCCGCTGGAGAAGGGACAGGCTGCCCACTCCAGTATCCTTGGGCTTCCCTTGTGGCTCAGCTTGTAAAGAATCCACCTGCAGTGTGCAAGGCCTGGGTTTGATCCCTGGGTTGGGAAGATCCCCCTGAAGAAGGGAAAAGCTACCCACTCCAGTATTCTGGCCTAGAGAATTCCATGGACTGTAGAGTCCATGGGATCGCAAAGAGTCGGACACGGCTGAGTGACTTTCACTTTCATTCCATTCTTCAGGGCCTTGAGCAGTTCGTGGCATGGTGAGAAAGAGAGTTGTGCTTATAAACGATTATCATTGGCAGTCATCAGAGTGATAGGAGACCCTGAATGATGTGCTGGGGAAGAACATATTTTGCCCGGGAAGGAGGGGACAGTTTATTAAGGATGTACAAATCTCTTGTAAGTCAGTGGTACAGTATATCTAGCTGTTATGGACTTTATAAAGTTTCTCAACTAGACAAACACATGGACCCATTGCCACACTAAAGACATGTTCTGCCTCCTATGGATGGCCCTTTGATTGAGTCAGGAGTAGGATGGAGTGGCTGAGACTTGCGTGTGTGGACACAGGGGCCAGTAGTTGGTGTGGGGCTGCTGACCTGTCTGTGGGGGTCTCCTGCGTTGTGGTCTCCAGTGGTCAAAGTGGATTCTGTGGATCAGTGGGAGTAGGAAGCAAGAAGAGGGTGAGGGAGGAGAGTGAAAAAGCTGACGGAGACTCAGTTGAAAAACCTAAGGTCATGGCATCCAGTCCCATCACTTCACGGCAAATAGAAGGGGAAACAGTGCAGACAGCGACAGATTTTCTTTCCTTGTGCTCCAGATGGTGACCACAGCCATAAAAGGAAAGAAATGCGGACGGCGTATTAAAAAGCAAAGATATCACTTTGGCAATAAAGGTCCATATAGTCAACGTTGTGGTTTTTCCTGTAGTCACGTACAGATGTAAGAGTTGGACCATAAAGAAGACTGAGCACTGAAGAACTGATGCTCTCAGATTGTGGTGCTGGAGGAGACTCTTGAGAGTCCCTTGAAGAGTAAGGAGGTCCAACCAGTCCATCCGAAAGGAAATCAGTCCTGAATATTCATCGGAAGGGCTGGTGCTGAAGCTCCACTACTTTGGCCACCTAATGTGACGAGCCAACTCATTGGCAAAGTCCCTGATGCTGGGAAAGATTGACGGCAGGAGCAGAAGGGGAAGGCAGAGGATGAGATGGTTGGATGGCATCACCAGCTAAAAGGATATATTGAAGGAAAACAAGATGAAAAAATGTACTTGAAAAGTGAGAAGGCGGACGATTTTTCCAACGTGGAGCAGACTCTGTTTTCTTGGTCCTCCAAGCTCTTGTTCCTTCCCCACATTTTTCTGTTTGTTGGTTTGCTTCTGATTAGTTGTGGAGCCCATCTTCCTGGAATGCCATGGATCAGAGTACTGTGAGAAAGCAGAAAATAAAACTGAAAGGCCAGAATGAGACCAGATTGCACCTACTAGATGGTAGCTTGGGACAAAACTGTGTCTTTGGTTGTCTGGCGTTTCCCTTGGAAGATCTCCAGTAACAAATTATGGAGACAGAACTGGGGAGGGGGAAGAATTACTAAAGGGCTCTTGTGTGCTTTAATGCATTAACATATGAATCCTTTGTATTTTAAAAATAGCTTTGAACATATGGATTTCAGAATATGGTAAGAAATACTGTCACATCTTGCATCCATGCTCAGTTGCTTCAGTTGTGATTCTTTGCAACCTCATGGACTGTAGCCCACCAGGCCCCTCTGTCCGTGGGATTCTCCAGGCAAGAATACTGGAGTGGGTTGCTGTGCCCTCCTCCAGGGGATCTTCCTGACCCAGAGATGGCCCCTGGCCTCTTGTGTCTCCTGCCTTGGCAGGTGGATCTTTAACACTCAAGTGCCACTTTGGAAGCCCACCACTTCTTACTGAACCCAAATAAAGACTTTGACTTGTCACGTAAACATGCTCCTTACTTTCAAGGAGATGAGTTGTTTTTGAAACTGCTAGGATAATTGAAGTTGCTAAGTCTTGAAGGTTTTTCATAACAGTGATTGTTATTTTTGTTTAATGATTAGGAAACATGCCCCACGACAATGCAAATCAGGGTTTCTGGGGCAGTCTGCCATGACCCTTCATACGCTTTTCAGTAAAGGCAATTCATTAAAAGGATAATCACATTTTGTTTATTCAGAAATAAACTCATAAATCAGAAACATATTCTGCTGATTTTCTTCCACAAAATTTGGTCATTTTACCCATCATAATAATAGCAGAAGTGGCGCAGCCTAGAAAATAGACTGTTAAAGAGAACATTCCAGTAAGATTTAGAATGTGGGATGGTGACTGTTGGAATGGAAACAAGCCTCTGCAGGGGCAGGGAAGGGAGTGACCAAAAAAACCTCAAGCCTAAAACACAGTAAAGGAGTGAATGAAGGGAGGTAGCTCCCTCAAAAGATTTTGAAGTGATGCTGACCCAACTCTTCCCAGCCTCACAATTCTTTGTCTTTGCGGAGATCTTGTCAAGTTCTTGAATTTCCACTTGCTCCTTGTAGTGGCCAGTGAAAATCCCCCGGAAGCAGTTGGTGACTTTCTCTTTCCACCACCCCATCGTGGTTTGGGGGCTCGGAATGTCTAGGAACTTCCAGATTGGCGTCAGTTGCAAGGGATCAGTCGTTTCAGGAACTCAGCAGAGTCGCTCTGACCGCCAGGAAGTCAGCCTGGTTGTTTTCTCCCGAGGACCTTGAAAATCATGCCCGGGACCAAGGAAGCCCTCTGCTAGCACTCAGAGGAAAACAAGTATTTTCACGACATGGAGAGAATTCAAGGAAGAAAAGTGGCTGACGCAGCATCTAGGCCCACAGCATGCCCAGTGAAGATGAGGCTAGGACAAGCATGTGGACCCGTGTCAACGCCTAGTTCCTTGCTTCCAGGATAATGAACCTTCACTCAAGAGTTGGGCTCTGCTGGTTCGCGTGTTTCTCCCTGAAGAACACCTGTAAGACACCCGTTTGCATTCAAGAAGAGACTTCACATTTAAAGACACTAAGTTCGCTTGTGGTCGGCCCCAAGAACGGTAGTATGTACACAGTATGAACTCGCAAGAGTCATGATAAAGAGACCTCAGTCTCCTGTCTAGCCGCGTGACATTGGGGTTCCCTTCAAGGCTCCTATTCTTATTTGTAAAACAGGAGTGATAATTTCGTGTTGACTCCTGAGGTTGCAGGGATTAAAGATGATAACATGCTTCACACACTTTATATCCTGCCAGGCCTTTAGCAAGTGCTTCACAAAATGTAGCTGCTATTAATAGCTCCAGAGGGTCATTTTCAAGTGAATTTTTTCCTCCTGCAGTGATTCTCTTTCAAATAGTGGGTAGAAAAGGATTTTTATCTGTCTGGGGGGAAAATAAGAACGTATAGAACAAATCTACTTTTTAATTCCTTTGTTATGATGTACGCTTCCCCTCAGCAAATATCTGGAGCAAGAACAATTTAGATGCAGTAAAAAGGGTCCTCATTCTCAGATGGTCATCTAACTAAAGACCAAAAGAACAGGACACGATGTGTGTTACTGTTTCCCTCGGCGTACTGGGCTTCCCTGATGGCTCAAGCAGTAACGAATCTGCCTGCAGTGCAAGAGACAGGGGTTGGATCCCTGGGTCAGGCAGATCCCCTGGAGGAGGGCATGGCAACCCACTCCAGCCTTCTTGCCGGGAGACTCCCATGGGCAGAGGAGCCTGGAGGGCTACGGTCCATGGGGTCGCAAAGAGTTGGACACGACTGAGCAACCAGGCTTATCTTTTTCTTCCCTCGGTTTACTAGGCTTCACGGTGAATTCCCATTACCAGAATTGCATTTTTAGCATATAGTTAGTATGTTAGCTCTGAAGAGAACTCTGCTCCCTAGAAAGTGGGTACCTTGGCCTTACCAATAGTATAAAGATGTCACTTTCTAGATTCTGCAATTTCATGTGGTTTTATTTTACGGATGTTAAATGCCCACGAGTCCTGCTGGATGCAGAGTTACCGGTTTCTTCTTCACACAGAGCAGGTGCTGCTTTTGGGAAGTTGGAGGGATCACAAGATTGCAGATTTTCCAGCCCACCTGTAGCACACAGATGCCACTTCTGGGGTGTGGGGAGTTGCAGTCAGCTTCTGGCACCGTCACTTTGCTGCGTGTGGCAGTTGTTCAGACAATTCTCAGGTTTCACTGAGCTTATGATTTTCCATCTGGTTGTTTTGGATTAACTTCCCTTTGTTCACTGACCAACCCAACAAATAGTAAACGGTGAGGAACAAAAATATTCAGGATCCGGGTGCCAGGATGGCTGTGTTTCTGTGACAGAATTTGGCTTCAGTTTTAGAAATAACACACATTTTTCCACCCCTCCAAATACTACCATCATCATCTCATCCCTAATTGGGACAAGCTAAGGGAGCTGGTCCATGCATAAATTATATTCTCTGCTGCTGCTGCTAAGTCGCTTCAGTCGTGTCCGACTCTGTGCGACCCCATAGACGGCAGCCCNACACATTTTTCCACCCCTCCAAATACTACCATCATCATCTCATCCCTAATTGGGACAAGCTAAGGGAGCTGGTCCATGCATAAATTATATTCTCTGCTGCTGCTGCTAAGTCGCTTCAGTCGTGTCCGACTCTGTGCGACCCCATAGACGGCAGCCCACTTACTACCATTTGTGTGTGTGTGTTCGCTTGCTAAATTGTATCCAACTGTTTGCAACCCCATGGACTGCAAAATGCCAGTCCTCCCTTAAACACAAATAATTTCCAACTCACTGTGTTGAGGGACCATATTATTCATTGCAGATGAAAATCCCACTCCTGAATTAGGATGTATAGGCTTCTAAGCTCTGTTTACAGAGAGAATTGATTGGCATGTTCTAGGCCAGAAATATTACCAGCTATCTGAATCGCATATTACAGGGCCACCTTTCTGGCAAAGTAATTCGACTTGGTTTATTCAAATCTGTTAGAACACTAAAAACTGCATGATAATCGGATTGTATGTTAAAAAGAAAGCGAGAGAGAAGGAAGTGACTAAAGAGAGCTTAAGCTCATTGAGTAATACATTAGAAATAAATTTCTGGACGATGACACGGAACGTTCACGGAATTGCTGGATGGGAAGAAATCTTAGATTTGACCTTAGCTCTTCATTTTATAGATGAAAAACAGACAGGAAGGAAAGTTAAACGACATCTCAAGGTCACAGTTTAGTAAGCGGCAAAGTTGCGACCACAGGCTAGAGCTCTCAATTGTAAGACCAGTGTTTTTCAAAATATATAATCCAAGTGTGTCTTCTCTTCAACATTTTCCATTTCAATTGTATTTAATACACATCTACTGTTTCCCACACTGATATGTCCACGCATCTCATGTGAATGCTCTCTAAAGCCCAGACATGTCGACTGTTTGACGAGATTCAATAAAATGACCCAGAATCTACCTTCGATTATATTTCAGAAATCACTTCTCCAATAGTTATTTTTTACATTTTACTCAAAATAACTGTGCATTTGTATTGTCAACAGTAGTATGCTATTTCTTTCTCTTTTCATGCTCAAATTACTTCCGTTTGGGGGTTTCAGCTGGCTCTTCCCGCCTCCGGACCCTTCTCATGTTTTGCTTCCTCTTCCCCGGGGACCTGTACAGCCCATCACCTGTCACAGGTTTAGAGCTGATCAGACAGGAGTATTTGCAACTGGTTACTGCTCTTTGCTCTCCTCCAGGTCCCGAGACCAGAGCAGAGCCAAATAAGTGAACTTGATACAATGCTGCCTGGCCCCATAGGCTGCCCAGCTCAGTCTCCGCTTCTTGAATCCCTAGAGTCCATTCATCTTGGGGCACTCTCTCTTTACATAAATCCCCCCAGGTGGTATTACAGGCAGGCCATGATGCTATATTCCAATCGCTGGAATTTACAGCTATTATGCTGGAAATTACAATCATATGAGAGAAATCTCCTATGTAGAATGATGCAACAGGAACCCAGTAAGGGTAGGGCATTAAACATTCGGGTTCCCACTTTAAAAATAACCTGAGTTTTTAAATGTAATGTGTTTCTCTTCTTTGCTTAAAACTTCAGAAATCTAGCGAGTAATGCTGGGAATGCCAGGACAATTAGACAACAGTGAAGTCTCAGGTTTTGATAATCTCTCTCTACGGAAAAAAAAAAAAAAAGAAAGAAGCATGACTCACAATCACTGATAGTTTACAAAGAATTGCACCATGCTACTCTGAGAAAAGTCAAATATACTGGTTCCATAAAGGGAATGGAAATATTTGTCTTCAAAGAAGTATAGGCAAAGGGGTTTAATATCTTTAATGAAACAGCGTTCTCCTATGAAGTATCTGCCTGTTTCTTTTTCACTCACACTGTAAGCACTGGGTCGTAACGACTGGACCGCCAAGGAAGTCCCTGGTGATGAAATTTTTGTTTTATGCCTCAACCCTATTTTCTCCACAAGCCCTAGCTTTGGGGTTTATTATTATTATTATTTTGGTAGATTAGGGAGATTTTTAAGAACATGCATGTCATGTTAGAGTGCAGCTAACTGCTACACTATAGAGGAGAGCTGAACTGCACCAGGACCCTCTTTCCTTGGTCCTGCTATTTCCTGTGAAGACGAATCTGCTCTCGACCCTCACCATTAGCACGAAAATCTCTCCGTGTTACTTCCTCTTCGTGTCTGAACTTGTCCTCTGGCCACACCATTCCTCACGGCCCCACGGATTCACTGCCCCAGGGTGAACCTCACCAGTTGGCAATGCCTCGGACTCTGGGACGGGCTTTCCAAAGACCAAATGGACTCTTTTCTTAACTTTTCAAAGAGAGCCACACAGGAAGGAAAACAAGAAGTTCAACTTTTAAGCTGGGCTATTCATGGCCTTTGCTAAATCCTGGCAGAGAACCCTGGCTTTTCGTTACGGTTCATCTCACTGATTTCCAAATGGAATAATGAACCGGCCTTTTCATTAAGGCCATAGGGAAGCCAAGTGGAGTTGCCCAGGTCAGTAAGCGCTGCTGCTATCTGATGAGTGAGAATCGGGTTACTTTTCAGTATGCATTTGGGGAGCTCTGTGTTTTCTTGCAGTGGGTTCTACTCTGTGAGAATCAGTTCAAGGGGCGGGAGAAGTCCAGTCCTGCCTTCTCTCTTCAGCTAGAACAGTGTGTGCCTCTCCGCTCTGTGGGCAGTCAGAGACAGATAGACGGGCTCAGGAACGGGAAGTGGGGTGTTTGGTATCCTTATTTCCTGCGTTCTGGAGAGCCTGCCGTCACGCCAGCTCCAGAACNCATCTCACTGATTTCCAAATGGAATAATGAACCGGCCTTTTCATTAAGGCCATAGGGAAGCCAAGTGGAGTTGCCCAGGTCAGTAAGCGCTGCTGCTATCTGATGAGTGAGAATCGGGTTACTTTTCAGTATGCATTTGGGGAGCTCTGTGTTTTCTTGCAGTGGGTTCTACTCTGTGAGAATCAGTTCAAGGGGCGGGAGAAGTCCAGTCCTGCCTTCTCTCTTCAGCTAGAACAGTGTGTGCCTCTCCGCTCTGTGGGCAGTCAGAGACAGATAGACGGGCTCAGGAACGGGAAGTGGGGTGTTTGGTATCCTTATTTCCTGCGTTCTGGAGAGCCTGCCGTCACGCCAGCTCCAGAACATTCTATTCCCCAACTGTACTTGCTTATCAAGCAGAAATAGAGTCACAGATGTAGAAAACAAACTTGTGGTGAGGAAGACAGAAAGGAAGGTGGGAGAGATACATCGGGAGGTTGGGACTGACTCGTACGTACGACTACATAGCAGATAATATATAACGAATACAGCAGATAATAAGGACCCACAGCACAGGGAACTCTACTTGGCGGTCTGTAGTGACCTGCCTGGGAATGCATTTTAAAAGAGGGCCATATAGATGTGTATAACTTATTCTCTTTTTGGAATAGCAGAAACTAACACAACGTTATAAGTCAACTACACTCCAGTAAAAATCAGTTATAAAAAAATCACCCCCCCAAGAAAGGAACATTCTTTTTGTATAAACAACAGGAATATGATTTCATTAGTTTCTTTGATTTTCAGCTGAAGCCAACACACACTCATGCACAGACGTACACACACAGAGACTCACGCACACAAACACATACACTATGATGCTTCTTTTTTCTACCAGCCCTCACTCCCTCAAGCCTGGAGGAGAAAACGGCAACCCACTCCCATATTCTTGCCTGGAAAATCCCAAGACAGAGGAGCCTGATGGGCTATAGTCCATGGGGTCAAAAGAGTAGGACACAACTGAGTGATTAACACAAACACACACACACACACACACACTCCCTAGATATATCATTTTGCATAAGATTGGAGGATCAGTTCAGTTCAGTTCAGTTCAGTTGCTCAGTCGTGTCCGACTCTCTGCGACCCCATGAATCCCAGCACGCCAGGCCTCCCTGTCCATCACCAT
>SJYA01002467.1:3500-18009 GCA_006410615.1 Neotragus moschatus | reverse complement strand
TCCTCTGCCTTTTCTAAAACCAGCTTGAACATCAGGAAATTCATGGTTCATATACTGTTGAAGCCTGGCTTGGAGAATTTTAAGCATTACTTTACTAGTATGTGAGATGAGTGCAACTGTGCAGTAGTTTGAGCATTCTTTGGCATTAGGGCTAAAAATGTTTCTTAATCATATTTATATGATTTACTGTATAGCTTATCATTCTATCTGATAACGTAAAATTTAATAAGGGAAAATGTTATCTTGAAATATTTCTTATAACTATATTTATACTTGGCGATGTAAAACATTTGATTATGGTTATTTTTACCATTATTTTTATTATTAATATATCAACTACACAGACAGGCAGAAATACTGCTTTTATGCAGACAGACACATATGTGAGCAAATCTCAAGGTTGAACGCTTATGTGTGTATTGTCCTTATGAGCTGTTAACATTTTATGGAGCTCTTTAATAAAACTAGCATTTAATGTGTATGTGTGAGTTTATATATTTCATATGTGTGAGTTTATATATATCATACATTTAATATATATGCTGAATATATATTCCTGGATATATTCAAGTGTAATGAAGATTTTAGGCCAAAATTAGCAATAACTACAATTTTTTATAATCCTGGTATTCTATACTATCTGAGGAATATAAGGAAAAGTTTTAATCGACACAAATCCCTTGGTGATCATTTTGTTACTCTTTTAATTTATTATTATTTTGTGGAAACCTTAAATTCATTCTTTACAACTCATTCTTTTCTAAAAATATATTTCACCCTTAAAAACTTGATATGACAAAAACTGGATATTTGGTAAATAAGACAGTCCATTATTTTATTCATAATAAAGGCCTGTGAAGATACTGCTACAGTTTTATGTAACCACCAGCAGTGGTAGCTTCCCCTCCTGCCAATATATTCCTTAGGTTAAATATTTAACTGTTCTGATGTTACTGTTCCTATTTATAAAAGATATAAAAATGTGAATCTACATCTTACTCTCAGTCTTCTTACATCATTTATACTAATTTTGTTTTAGTTTGAGACTGATTCCTACAAGTATTTTTTTTTTCAAACTCTTAGTTGAAGTATAATTGTGAATTTTCACCAATTTAACACAATTATTAATACTTACCAGCATCTGGATCAATAAATAGAACACTAATAGTAGCCCAGTATTTATGCTAGCTTTATTTCTTATGTCTCAGTTCTTTAAATCTCATTGTTGGCTATAGTCTCTGTCTCTGTCTCTCTTTCTGGGTAAGATTATGGTATCCAAGAAATATTCTCACAGTGTCAGTAGGGGAATTCATTCTCCACTATATTTTGTTTTTTAAGTATTTTAGGTGAAAATTCAACAAGGAACTTTATATAAGCCAGGATATTGGAGTCCAACACCAATTGTATCATGCAGATAAAGAACATTTATTTACCACGTACCCAGTTCTTTGACAACTTTAGTTGACCTGTTTCCAGAAGGTTAAGAAAGAGGATAATAATGAATAATGTATACAGTGTTCTCTGCCTTTAATATATTCACTCTTAATTAATGTAAAAAATTAATATGAAGAGACTATATTTAAACTTTCATCACGGAATGCTTACATTAGCAATACCACTGGAAATTGATGCTATAAAGTATTAGCATTTTTCCCAAGCCCCTCTCAGAAAGCAGGAGTCATTAACTCAGTTGCCAATGGATGTTTAACTGTTCACTGACATTTATTCCAAGTATTTAATATGCTTTGATTCTTTACTTCACAAAGAGTATTTTTCCAGAGTTGTAAGGAACAAGTAAATTCATTTATTTTTGAATTTTAAATATTTAACAACTATATTCAGTATTTTTTAGTCCTGTTCATGTTTTTTATCTTTCCATTTGCTAAAATTTCCTTAGAAGGATGTCAAGAAATTACAGTTTGTTTCTAAATAACAGCAATGCAAAAAGTTAAAAATCAGACAACTAGTTTGGCTAAAAAAAATTTATGGATTATTTTCTATACTAAATTGAGCAATAATCCAGTTAAAAAGTCATTCTAATTTTGTATATGTACATACATATAGACTTTGTAGCTCTGTGAAAATGACTTTAAGATAAGCCTCTTTAGCAATCTTTAGTTGATATAAAAAGCTGGTTTGAACTACTCAGAATGTTCAGGAACCTCAAGAATTATACGAAAAATTGTTACTAGACTCAATCAAAACACTAATTTTAGTAACCTTTTATGAAAAATTAAAAAATTTATAATTTTTAATGGTGTGTTTTTTTTCACCAGGTGTGTTTGCTTAAAATTTCTTAACTATAAACACTTATTCATGCAATATTTAAATGTTCAATGCAAATGCTGTAATAAAATTCTATAAATATGAATTATGTACTTTCTATATTCAATCTTCCTTCTAAGAACTCTTCATGTCATGTATTACATTTTCTTGTTCAGTAAATGTGGAATTGTTACTATTATTGGTAATAAAATCTGTGTGTGTGTATGAATGAATACGTATACCTGCATTCATGTCTATATACACACATATATATATCATATATATAGACATTTTATACATATAGATAAAATAGATTACATTCATAAAATAAATGGGCTATATTTGTTCTATATGATTGGTACATTTTATGAAAAATCCATTTACTTAGTATACATTCTGTTATACAGAATTAAAATCATTTTATATATTAAGCATTAAAAATACAAGTGTATTCTCAGTAGATTTCCCCTTGTCTGAGGACCAGAGCATTTTGGGCCAAAGAGAGCAGAGAATTCTACAATTTAAGATTTTCAATAAAAATAAAATCATTTCCAGGTTTCTTCAGTTAGTTTCTCATATTTGTCACCAAGAGCACCTCAATACTCTTTTTTTTTTAATTGTGTTGAAAAAAATGTGAGATTTACCCTGTTAGCAAATATCTAAGTGAATAGTGCAGCATTGTTAAATAAAGGATTAAAGTTGTATAGCAGGTTTGTGTGTCATCACAGATCCTAGTTCACTAAATAATTGAAAATGGAAAAAGTATATGATTTAAATCACATACTGCTGTTGCTGCTAAGTCGCTTCAGTCGTGTCCAACTCTGTGCGACCCCATAGATGGTAACCCACCAGGCTCCCCCGTCCCTGGGATTCTCCAGGCAAGAACACTAGAGTGGGTTGCCATTTCCTTCTCCAAGGTAGGAAAGTGAAAAGCGAAAGTGTAGTCACTCATTCTTGTCCGACTTTTAGCGACCCCATGGACTGCGATCTACCAGGCTCATCTGTCCATGGGATTTTCCAGGCAAGAGTGCTGGAGTAGGGTGCCATTGTCTTTTCCATAAACCACACACAAACATTCATAATAGGCTAAGACTTAAAGAATATTATGAATATTAAAGAATATTATGTACAAATTTGCATTTTAGATTTACTTCCATGTTTGACTGAAAGTGATTNTCCAGGCAAGAGTGCTGGAGTAGGGTGCCATTGTCTTTTCCATAAACCACACACAAACATTCATAATAGGCTAAGACTTAAAGAATATTATGAATATTAAAGAATATTATGTACAAATTTGCATTTTAGATTTACTTCCATGTTTGACTGAAAGTGATTACCACTTTCCTCAAAATTTAGATTTATAATTCCTATTTTTACTTTGTATTTTCTGGTCCTCAGTAATTCAGACAGCTGTATTCAAAGTGATAAGTAACATATTTCAATGTTTCAGATAATAAATTCAGATTTATGGAAATTAATGAAGATTTAGAGGAGGTTATAAAATTGATTAAAAAGTTTCACATTAAGAAAATAATCTTTGATGTAATGGCAAAGTTTGACAATATGCTCTTAAAGTACCACTTCAGAATAATTATTTTTCAATCTTATGCAAGTCCATTAAGTCTTATATGCTTATGCCACCATTAAATTATTAACAGAATATGAGAAATCTTACTCATCAAAGTGAATATAAATTTTATCATATGGATGTAAAATATACATGATATGCATTATATTTTATATATATTACTAATATAGCAAATCTATTTTATGTCACATCTGTATTGATGTATTCCTAATTATATTAAAAATTGAGACAATGATCTTGATATTACTGTAATGTTTATTGTCCTATTGATCTACATCACTATAAAACATTAGAACTTGACTGAAATTTTTGTAAAAACTTAAATCCCCACTTAAATTATATCTACCACTGTACATTGAAAGCCATGTACCTTAGTCAAAATCATTTGATAAATATTTGCTTATAAACAGTCCTCATATATTTCATAACTAAGTCAGAGAAGACATGGTCTTAATTCAAAAAGAAGTTAGAATTTGTGAATATTGTGGACATGGGTGTTTCTTTCTGTTCAGTGAACCTCTAGAAACCTAAACATTTTTCATCTTTCCTCATCTAGATACCATTTTAGTTTTGGAAGGAGAAACAAGAGAGAGAAAAGAAAAGTAAATGAAGCTAGGTGGTAAAAGGTAAAATATCTTCACTGCTGGGCATACACACTGAGGAAACCAGAATTGAAAGAGACACGTGTACCCCAATGTTTATCGCAGCACTATTTATAATAGCCAGGACATGGAAGCAACCTAGATGTCCATCAACAGATGAATGGATAAGAAAGCTGTGGTACATATACACAATGGAGTATTACTCAGCCATCAAAAAGAATACATTTAAATCAGTTCTAATGAGGTGGATGGAACTGGAGCCAATTATACAGAGTGAAGTGAGCCAGAAAGAAAAACACCAATACAGTATACTGACACATATATATGGAATTTAGAAAGATGGTGGTGTTAAACCTGTACGCGAGACAGCAAGAGAGACACAGATGTGTAGAACAGCCTTTTGGACTCTGTGGGAGAGGGAGAGGGTTGGAGGATTTGGGAATATGGCATTGTAACATGTATGATATCATAAGTGAAATGGATTGCTGGTCTAGGTTCGATGCAGGAAGCTTGGGACCAATGGGCGGCGATGATCCGGAGGGATGGTGTGGGGAGGGAGGGGGAAGGGGGGGATCCGAATTGAGAACTCAGGTACACTTGTGGCTGATTCATGTCAATGTATGGCAAAATGAGTACAGTATTTTAAAGCAAAACAAACTAAAAAATAAAATTTTAAACAAAACAAAACAAAACCAAAAAAAGCAAATAGATAAAATAAAAAGGGACATATTTAAAATGACTATATTTGCCTTTTCATTCTACTTACTATGAATGGAAATCCCTAAATTAATATGACCAGGGCTAATGTTCAGGCAGAATTCATTGGTATGGCTGACCAGCCACTGCCTATTTTGATTGGTTGGTAGCATTGCCAGTTGTTAAACATTTTAAATATCACCCTGGATAAAATTCAAGGTCTTCAAACTTTTAAAAAGATCTTGTTAATTCTTTTCTTTTACCATAACTAATAGAAGCATATATTTCAAAGGTCACTGATGTTTGCAAAGATCACTAATTGTCTCTCTACTCCAATCAGCCAAACTACAGGGTCAGGCATTGTTTTACCATGCTCCTTGTTGTACATTGCTTGATGCTGTCAGGCATTTAATAAATACTTTCTAAATGAATAAATGATACTCACTGGTTTTTCTCTTTTGCCCAACAACAAACATTCCATAAATTCACTAGATCATATGGTAATCTTTATACCTCCATGAAAGGCACAGGAATTAAGTTTGAAGGGGATATTTCCAGTTTATTTTTATTCAGTTTTCTCTCTCCATTTTAGGTTTTAGGCTTTATTTGTCTGCATATTTTATGAACAACATAACAGATTGATAGCATAAGGAATGCATTTTCAATAAAAAAGAAAGAAGAGACGTAAACATACAGATTTTTTTAAAAATTTTTTTCTTTATTTATGGCTGTGCTGAGTCTTCCTCACTGCACAGGCTTTTCTCTAGTTGTGGTATGCAAGCTTCTTATGGCCATGGCTTCTCTTGTTGCAGAGACGGCTCTAGAGCCTTCTCATTTAAGTTGTGGCGTGTGGGCTCAACACAGGCTCAGTAGTTGTGGCACACAGGCTTAGTTGCTCCGCTGCATGTAGGATCTTCCCAGTTCAAGGATCAAACCCATGTTACCTGCATTGGCAGGTAGATTCTTTACCACTGAGCCACCAGGGAAGCCCAAGGATACTGATTTTTAAACTTAGCATTACTTGGGATCTTCACTGTAGGAGTCAACTATTAGCTTTAAAGCTCAACCTCATATTAGAAGTAAAGTCACTTTTAAAAACAATCTGGATAGTAAGGGGCAAGAGGTAATGCGAAATGTATTCAATGATAGACAATCCAGAAAGTATTTTATATTTAGCCATGTATGCATGCTCAGTCGTGTCTGACATTTTTGGGACCCCATGAACTGTAGCCTGCCAAGTTCCTCTGTCCATGGGATTTTCCAAGCAAGAATATTGGAATCGGTTGCCATTTCCTTCTCCAGGGGATCTTCCCAACCTAGGGATCAAACCCAAGTCTCCTGCATTACAGACAGATTCTTTACCAGCTGAGCCACCAATGAAGCCCAGGATAATATAACCGAAAAGCAAAAACAAAACAAAACAAAACAAACAAACAAACAAAACCAGCCTCTTCCTTCATCTTGACCTCACTGCCTAAGAACTTTCCTTTCCTTGCCATTTGGTGTGAGATGAGTGGCGCTGATGCCTTAGCGATGGTCCTCACATCCTGAAAGTGCAGCAAGAAGCCTTGTAACAACTACTCTGAAAATGGGATTTTCACAATCCTATTGTCAAGAAATCCCGAAAGGCATTAAAAGTAACCATGAAATATGATTATGATATGATAGATAGTATTGTTGCTGTTTAGTCACTAAGTCATGTCTGAGTCTTTTGTGACCCCGTGGACTGGAAACCTACCAGGCTCCTCTCTCTATGTGATTTCCCAAGCAAGAATACTGGAGCCAGTTGCCATTTCCTTCTTCAAGGGATCTTTCCAACCCAGGGATTGACCCTCTGTCTCCTGCTTGGCAGGCATATTCTTTTCCACTGAGTCACCAGTGATGATCATATAAGATAGTATAGCATAAAATAATATAGCACAATGTCATATACTAACTATATGATATTAATATTAAAAAGGAACTAACTATAAAATGAGGTATCATACATGATACTAGGATAAGAAAACAGTCCTAGCTGCTGCTCTGCCTCACACATTAGATCCCTGGCTGTGATAGTATGGCTCTTTTTTCTTGAAGAGCTGAAGAAAGAGATGTGGGGCAGATATATATATACTATATATATAATAGATTTGAAAAAAAAAAAAAAAAAACAAACCCAGGAACCTACTGTATAGCACAAGGAACTCTATCCAATATTTTATTATAACCTACAGTGGAAAAGAATCTAAAACAGAATATATGTGTGTGTGTGTGTGTGTGTGTGTGTGTGTGTGTATGTGTATACATATATAAATCACTATGCTAGATACCTAAAACATTGTAAAATAACAATGCTTCAATTTAAAAAGAAATTGAAAAGAGAAAGATATTGGGTGATTACCAAATTCATGTACAGTTAATTCTTCCATGCATTATCTACTTTTTGGATTATTCGCAGCACCTTTTAAATTCCAAGGGGATTTTCCCCAGCTGTTAAGCATTCTTCTCAGTCATCTACCCACCTTCAACTGGTAGAAGTTCAAGGAATGCAAATTCATTTTCTATAAGACTAAATAAACACAATTAGAAAGGAGAAACCTCCAAGGCAAAGAATACCTGTCAAAGCCAAATATAATTTACCTTTGACTGTTCTAATCAGGGAAATAAATGAGAAACCAATGTAGTTATCTTTTCAGTCTCTAGAGGAAAAGGTTTGAATGTGTTCTTTTATAGATTTCTTCAGCGCTTTATAATCCTAGTGTTCTTTTATATTCATTCTAAGTCACTGTTCTTCAGTCTGAGCCTGTTCTCTTCTTCTGGGCATCCATGACAATAATTGAGTTGATCTCAGTCCTTGCAAATGTACTTCTGGTCCTTGTTAATGTACAAACATAGCAACTTTATGCTTTGTAATTTAATTATGTATATCTAATGATTTACCCCTCATGCTTATTATTTTTAACATCACTATGATACTTTATAACAGGGGTCCCCAACCTCTTGGCCACAGAACCATTGGTACCTCTCATCAGATCAGCAGTGGCATCACATTAGAAATAAAGTGCACAATAAATGTAAAGCTGTAGTTTTTCCAGTAGTCATATATGGATGTGAGAGTTGAACCATAAAGAAGGCTGAGTGATGAAGAATTGATGCTTTTGAACTGTGGTGTTGGAGAAGACTCTTGAGAGTCACTTGAACTGCAAGGAGATCAAACCAGTCAATCCTAAAGGAAGTCAGTTCTGAATATTCATTGGAAGGACTGATGCTCAAGCTGAAACTCTATACTTGGGCTGACTCATTAGAAAAGACTGATCCTTGGAAAGATTAAAGGCAGGAGGAGAAGGGGACGACAGAGGACCAGAATGTAGGAAAACACAGAGTAGCACACAGCACTGCCCAAAGTAATTTTAAAGATGAATACCAGTTTTCATGTTGTCTCTCAAAGAAAAATCACAGGGGATCCAAGTCAGAACTCATAACCCTACTTACCAGATCCCCTTTCTTCATTCCGCAGTTCTCTCACACTGTATAACTGCTGGAAAGGCAGTTACAGTCTGAACTGCCACAAGCTGCCTACACGGCAAAACCCTGCAACTCTCCTGTCTCCATGTGCCCCCCACTGGCTCCTTGTTTTAGAGATCACCGCAGCATCGTGGGCTGGTCCTTCCCCTGGCCCTCACCACTCTGGTCTGGCTTCTCTGTCATTCTAATAATCCATCCCCAAAGGAAAGAAATCTCATATTATGTTAGTTAGAAATATGGACTGTGCAGAAACAGGCCAAGAGGAAATCTGGGAACATTCATACATGAATACATTTTATTCACTTATCTGTAAGTTAAGGTTTCTTTTTTTTTTTTTTCCATTTGAGAGTCCCCTCTCCCCCTTGAATGATAGTGTCCAAAGTGAGATGGGTGAGTACTGAAAAGATCTGGTAACAGTGAATAGTTCTTGTTTTATTTAAAATTCTTTGGTTTGGCTGCACTGGGTCTTGGTCGCAGCACACAGGCTTTCTCTAGTTGTACCATGTGGGATCTTAGTTCCCCGAGCAGGTATCAACCCTAGTCCCTTGCACTGGAAGGCAGATTCTTTTTATTTATTTGTTTGTGGCTGAGCTGGGTCTTCGTTGCTGTGTGCGGGCTTTCTCTAGTTGTTGTGAGCATGGGACCACTCCTCTCTACTTGCAGTACGCGATCTTCCTACTGCAGTGGCTTCTCTTGTTGCAGAGCACAGGCTCTAGGGTGCTTGAGCTTCAGTCGCTGTGGCATGTGGGCTTAGTAGTTGTGGCTCTCAGGTTTACTTGCCTTGCAGCATGTGGAATCATCCCAGACCAGGGATGGAACCCATGTCCACTGCACTGGCGGATTCTTAACCACCCGACTTCCAAGGAAGTCCCACAGTGAATGGTTTAAAACAAGAAGTACTCCAACTAATTAAATAAAATAGATCCTATGATTACAAAGAAGTTGACTTGTCATAAGGCTTGTCAAAAATACATTTTTATTTTATATGCTTTTTTTTTTTTTTTTTAGGGCTTCCCTGGTGTCTCAGACAGTAAAAGAGTCTGCTTGCAATGCGGGAGACCTGGGTTTGATTCCTGGATTGGGAAGATCCCCTGGAGAAGGAAATGGCAATCCACTCCAGCATTCTTGCCTGGAAAATCCCATGGACGTAGGAGCCTGATAGGCTACAGTCCATGGGGTCGCAAAGAGTTGGACACGACTTCAATTTCACTTTCACTTTCATGCCTTTTTAGGTGGTCAATGTATTTTATGATTAAAACTAAAGTACTATAAAATTCTGATTACTTTATAATGACTAGCAAATATCTATTGGTGAAATGCAACAGCGTATAAAATACAAGTAGCCCCAAACTTTCCTGGTTTCTCTTCTCTAATGGATTAAAGAAGAAAAACAGAGATTTAGACTCTGATAACAGCTCCTTCCACTGCTAGCTGTTTCCATAAGAACCTTTCTTTTGATTTTGGCCAGCTCTCATGCTCTCATCTTTGATTAGCCACTAATCTTGGGACTGGTTTGGGGTCATCACTGGGGAAAATTGTGAAGTAACCCAAGCGTTTATTTGGTATGCCCCAGATTGCTTTGTCATGTACTTCCTGTCTCTGGCACTCGTTTTTTTTTTTTTCCAGGTCCTCCTATCAACTTTTCCTTTCCAATCATATCAATCATTTACATATTAGCAGGACTTTAACTCGGAGAAGGCAATGGCACCCCACTCCAGTACTCTTGCCTGGAAAATCCTATGGGCAGAGGAACCTGGTAGGCTGCAGTCCATGGGGTCGCTAAGAGTCAGACATGACTGAGCGACTTCATTTTCTCTTTTCACCTTCATGCACTGGAGAAGAAAATGGCAACCCACCCCAGTGTTCTTACCTGGAGAATCCCAGGGATGGGGAAGCCTGGTGGGCTGCCATCTATGGGGTCGCACAGAGTCAGACACGACTGAAGCGACTTAGCAGCAGCAGCAGCAGCAGCAGGAGCAGGACTTTAACTGGGGCTTCCCAGGTGGTGCTAGTGGTAAAGAATCCACCTGCCAATGCAGGAGACCCAAAAAACACAAGTTCAATCCCTGGGTCGGGAAGATCCCTTGGAATAGGAAATGGCACCTCATCCCAGTATTCTTGCCTGGAAAATTCCATGGACAGAGGAGCCTAGTAGGCTCAGCAAAGAGTCAGACAAGTGTGAGTGACTGAGAACACACACACACCCACAGGACTTTAACCCTATATACTCCCTCTTCTCAGACATATTTGCTTGTATTGTCTCATCTCTAATTATGAACGCAAAGGTTTGTTTCTGATCTTGGAGTTTTAATCACTAATGAGCTGATGTAGAAACTAGGGGGAGAGACTGACTGTCCAGGTGTCTTTTCTTAAGCTTGTACAGACAGTCCGTGGCTTAAAATGCTTTGGCTTAGCAACTTCTTGGCTTAGCAACTTTTTGGCTTTACAGTGATGCAAAAGTGATAGACCTTCAGTGGAAACTATATATAAAATTTTGTATTTGAGTTTTTGGGGGGAGGGGTGGCTATCCATGTGCAGTAGGATACTTATTTATGGTGCTGGGGAGCCAGTGAGCCACAGCTCCCAGTCAGCCACTCGGTCACAAGAGTACAGGCCAAATACACTTAAAACCGTCAGTACCCAGACAGCCGTTCTGGTTTCACATTCAGTGTGCTTGTGTATATGCTAAGTTGTGTCAGTCGTGTCCAACTCTGTGCAACCCCATGGACTGTAGCCCACCAGGCTCCTCTGTCCATGGAACTCTCCAGGCAAGAATACTGGAGTGGGTTGCCATTCCCTTCTCCAGGTGTAGTAGTCAGTAAACTACATGAACTAGTCAATGCTTTATTATAAAATAGGCTTTGTGGTAGATGATTTTGCCCAACTGTAGGTTCATGTGAGGGCTTTCCTGGTGGCTCAGTGATAAAGAATACCCCTGTCAATGCAGAAGACTCAGGTTTGATCCCTGGGTCAGGAAGATCCCATGGAGGAGGGCACAGCAACCCACTCCAGTTTTCCTGCCTGGAGAATCCCATGGACGCAGGAGCCTGGTGAGCTACAGTCTATGGGGTTGCAAAACAGCTGGACATGACTGAGACCAAACAACAGCAACAAGCATCAGGGTTCATGTAAGTGTTCTGAGCACGTTAAGGTAGACTGGGCTAAGCCAGGATGTTTGGTAGGTTAAGTATATTACGTGCATTTTTAATTTATGATATTTTCAACTTATGATGGATTAATTGGGATATAGCCCCATCAGAAGTTAAAGATCTACATTTTACAAGTCTGTATATATTCTCAGTTTATGACTATGATCAGCTCCCAAATTTTTCTGTAACTCCAAGTTTTGAGGTCAAATGCATGTCTGTGTCCACACTGGCCTTGCTTGGGCTCACACACACAAATGTGAGAAAGAACAGGTAGGTGGCAAAACATGGGGTGTACTTGTTAGGGGAAGAAATGCATGCAATTCGTTAAGAATAAGTTACTAAACTCACTTTCTATGCAGTTCTTTATCTCTTTCATAATGCGTCTCTGATGTCAGACTAAACCTGGAGCTTTTTTTTTTTTTGCTTTACTTCCCCCCCCCTCCCCCAGTTTGACAAATGGATGGACACTCAGAGGAGAAGAATCCTGACAGCCCTGTTAGAATGCTGCTCCCTGTCACAGCAAAAGTTCTGCTGTAGAAAGCTTCAGGAGAAAATTCCACCAGAATCTCTGGATTTTACTACCAAGTTCCCAAAGGTGTTATCTTTATACATCTTTTCTTTCCTGGACCCCCGAAGCCTTTGTCACTGTGTATAGGCACAGAAGAAGCAGGCTTCGGTGTTTTGTAAAGACAGCCTAGAAAACACTGAAACTTGAGGGAAAAAAAGAAAGCACGCATACAAAACTGAACACCGACAAGACGCTCACCACGTTTCGTTTGCACAGTTTGGATTGGCCCCATCTCTTTGTGTCTGGCTGTGCACTTAGTGCTCAAAGGGGAGAAAAAGTAAGCCATCACTAAGTGTCCGTAAAATAATACTAGCCAGTTGGGGAAATATATACACATGTATATAATGGCTCATCATCAGAATAGTCTTACATTGCACAGCAGAGGACCACAGTAAAACTTAAAGTGTAGAGTGCAGGCCATTCATAAATAGAAAAGCATGAAATAAGGTGCTAATGTAATAAATACAGAAGCATGTGAGACTAAAGGAGTTCAGAGTGGGCAAATGTTCTCACAGGTTGGAAAAGCATCTGACCATTATTTTCTTACAAATAATTTCATGGTGTATTCAAGTATATTTTTTAAGATATAAAGTTGATAGTCATTTTGTTGATTTCTTTTCATAGTCTAGAAAGACCAGAAATTACCTGTTACTGTGCATTCACATGGTAACTTTAGTTTTTAAAATTAAGAAAATGAAAAAAAAATTAAGAAAATGAATGCAGTAAGATAGATGACGTATTTAATAATTGGTGTTGGGACAATCAGGCAGTATCTGGAAAAAAATTCTAGAAGGGTAAAAGATTGATATGAAATTATGGGAAACCATTCCCTACTCAAAGGAGGGAATTCCCTGGTCCAGGGGTTAAATCTCTACTCTTTCACTGCTGAGGGCAGAAATTCAGTCCCTGTTTGGGGAACTAAGATCCTGTAAGCCACTAAGCATGACTAAAGGGGAAAAAAATGTAATGAAATGAAATCTAGGGAAGGAAGACTTTGTGAGTAATCTATAATATTCAGAGCCTCAAAAGAAAATGTGTAACTTAAAATCTTGCTTTATTTATCTTATATATTTTGTATATATATGTGTTTTATAAATAAAGCAAGCCAGATTTTAAGTTGTGATGATAAAAGTTAAAATTGTCTCCATTGAGAAGAAAACTGTAAATAAATACAAACAGTAAACAGGACGGAGCTCCCTGGGAGTAGTTAGGACTCAGTGCTTTCACTGATGAGGGTCAGGTTCAGCCCCTGGCCTGGAGACTACAAACCCACAAGCTGCTACAGTGTGGCCCCCAAATTAAAATAAACAGGGGAAAAACATATTGGCAGCAAAGGGGTAATTTTCTTATTTTTTAAAGAATGACTATAAATCTACATTAAGAAGGAAAAAAAAGCAAAGCCTAGCAGAAAAATGAGCAAAGGAAGTGAACAAATAGTTCACAGAAAAGCAGATGTTTCTAAAATAGATAAAATGCTTAGCCTCATTTTCATGCCATCGTTTGTGACTCAGATGGATTGAGTTTCTTTTTTTCTTTTTTTAGTTTCTTTTTTAATGATAACATTTTATATTGTTAGGGGTGTGGGGAAACAAGCACCTTCATATATAAATTGATGCAAACACCAAGGAGAGCAATTTGGTAGTACTCAACTTTTAAATAAAGATTCCTGGACATTCCCTGGTGATCCAGTGGCTTTCACTACCAAGGGTGTGAGTTTGATCCCTGGTCGGGGAACTGAGATCCTGCAAGCCATGAGACATGGCTAAAAACTTAAAAAAAATTTTTAATAAAAAAAATAAGATTACCTTTGGCCAGTAGTTCCACTTCTTAGAATTTGTCTGATGGCTATACTTCAACACATGCAAAATTTATGTCTATATAAGAATATTGCATCATTGTTTGTAGTAGCAAAAGTTTGGAAACAATGGAAATGTCTGATAATGGCAGACTGGTTGCAACTATCTCCTCAATATATCATCAATAAAACAACAAAGGTGCAGAATTATCCTACCACTTTGGAAAAATAAAAAAAGTATCCATATTTTTTGCTCTTCTGGAATGGGACATAAGAAGCCAGTAACAATAGTTACATTCAGGGAGGGAAAAAAGAGTGGCTAGATGACAAGAATGAGAG
>SJYA01002463.1:0-43907 GCA_006410615.1 Neotragus moschatus | reverse complement strand
GTCTATTCTTTTTCACACTCTGGGATTTAGGTTGTTACAAGTATTAAGCAGAGTTCCCATGCTCTACAATAGGTCCTTGTGGTTGACCAGCTGTCTTCGTAAAAGGAAGCATCTAATGACTTCTGGTCTTCGATGGCACTCTCCTCGATAGCGTAACACGCAAAACATTTACATTTCCCCACCCATTCTGTGTGCATCCATGACGATGATCCACTGTGCGTTCCATAACTCATTCTGGAATGTCACTCCATTTCTTGTATTGGCTAATCCTTCAGAGGCCGACCCACATGCTCACCTGCTCTGCAGGGTCTTCCAAAGCCTCTCAGATGGAGCCACTTCTCCCCTGTTCTGGTTCTACCTTTCTTTACACTTAGCTCCTTTTTAATGTGTGTCCTGTTGTACACTATTGGTATCTTAAGTCAGCAGTGTGGCTCCTGTGATACAGAATACTCTCCAGGAGAGGCAGAGACAGTATTTTTAGGCCTTAGTATAAGACGTGACTCATAGAAGATGTTCAACAAATATTTGATGAACGTCTGATAAGAAATGAATAAATAAATGGACAAATGACTCGTTCACCATCACTAATGGAGAGTGCATGTTGCACAGATAATGTAATCCGCACACAGTTCTGTGCGTGTACATACATGTGTAGTGTGACACAATCCATATAAATACAAATAAAACCCAATACTATGAGTATACACAGGTCACACGTAACATGCGTTTTCTCTCCTTTAACTGAAAACTATGTCCTAAAGACGTTACTGAGTCCAGCGTTCCTATATTTACTTGTCCGTTTTTGCTTTCTTTCTGCTTTTCTAATTTCTACCTTAAATGCCATAGCTCAGATATATCTCGTATTTTTTAGCCGTCTTCCCTGGCTGGAAGATGTTTTGTTGATGTTCTTGTTGTTGTTTACTGGCTCCAGGTCTTCGCCACCACATGAACTGCAGCCCACCAGGCTCCTCTGTCCATAGGATTTTACAGGGCAAAATACTGGAGTGGGTTGCCATTTCCTTCTCCAGGGGATCTTCCCAGCCCACGGACTGAACCCACGTCTCCTGCACTGGCAGGCAGATTCTTCACCACTGAGCCACTGGGGAAGCCCTAAAATCCTGTGCCAGGAACTCGGAATCTTTATAAACTTCCTGTCTCTTATACACATCTCNGCAAAACGATGCAGCCCTCCAACCCCCAGCCCTGCTTCAGAGGCTCTGGTCCACCTTAGCCTGGCCCCAAACTCATCTAGGATGTTCTAGGAAATAACACTGGTTTTATTTGCTCATTTACAGATGTGTGAGTTGGACCATAAAGAATGCTGAGCGCCAAAAAATTGATGTTTTCAAACTGTGGTGCTGGAGAAGACTCTTAAGAGTCCCTTAGACTGCAAGGAGATCAAACCAGTCCATCCTAAAGGGGATCAACTCTGAATATTCACTGCAATGACTGATGCTGAAACTCCAATACTTTGGTCACCTGATGGGAAGAGCTGACTCATTGGAAAAGCCTCTGAGACTGGGAAAGATTAAAGGCAGAAGGAGAAGGGGATGACAGAGGATGAGACAGTTGGATGACATCACTAACTCGGGAAACAGTGAAGGACAGGGAAGCCTGGAGTGCTGCAGTCCATGGGGTTAGCAAAGAGTAAGACTGAGTGACTGAACAAGAACTAACCCTTAGACACATCATGTTTGCCCACCGACCTCTGCAAGTAAAGAAGACAGGGAACGTCATCTCCCCATATGAATTCTATGAGCATCTTCAAGAAGCAGAACTATCCCCAGCTAGGGTGTTCTGTTCCAATTTCTTTTTTAAATTACTCCATTTCACTTATAATTGCATTTCAACTTAATACTCTTGTGTCAGTACGTCCGTTCATCATATCAAAATAGTATTCCAAAGCTGGTTAACAAAGCATGACTTTAAGACTTTTAGAGTACAGCTTTCAGGGTTTTTAATATTTATTGCTGTGCATTTGATTCGCAGTGTTGTGTTAGCTTCCGGTATACAGTGAAGCGAGTCAGTTACACCCATACATACATTCGTTCTTCTTCAGATTCTTTTCCATGTAGGTTATTATAGATTATCGAGTAGAATTTCCTGTGCTATATACGTTTTATTTCTAATAGTATATTTTGTTTGCCACCTACCAAAACTCTCATGAGTTCTCAGACTTTTATGTCCTCTCTCTCTCACACACACTCACACACACACACACACACACACACACACACCACTCTCCATATATTCTCTTTTAAATGCACACAGCAGTAAACACAGAAACAAATGAAGTAGTCAGTTAATTTTTACTCTTCCCTGAGACATGGGGAAAAAAATGAAAGAAAAAGAGCAAAGTCAAAGAGAGCAAGACACAGGAGGACAAAAAGCGGAAGCAGGAAGCAGGAGAAAGAAAAGGACAAGTGCAGCAGGCTGGGCGTTGCTGGCGCGTGATCACAGAGGCTCAGGAAGTGGAGGATGCATCAAACGGAGGAGGATTCCTGTCCTGGGAGCTGTCTCCTGCCTTCAGTGATCATGGGGATAAAATACTGACACACTCACACGCACAGTGAACCTGTATGCTTAGAGACGTCACACAGACTCACACACGCGGGTCTTCCTCTTGGGTGGGAAAGTATGAAAGTGTTAGTTGCGCAGAGTCATGTCTGACTCTTTGTGACCCCATGCTCTGCAGCCCACCAGGCTCCTCTGTCCATGGGGTTCTCGAGGCAGGAATACTTGAGTGGGTTGCCCTTCCCTTCTCCAAGAGATCTCCCTGACCCAGGGACTGAATTCCAGTCTCCCACATTGCAGGCAGATTCGTTACGGTCTGATCCACCAGGGAAGCCCCCATAGAATGGAAGCGGCCTCCTCCACTTGCCTCCTGCAAAAGATGGCAGCCGGAGGGGAGTAAACTTATTAGGATTAAAAAAAAAAAAGTGGGACTTTCCTGGTGGCCCAGTGGTGAAAAGTCCACCTGGCCACGGGTTCAGTCTCTGGCACAGCACGAACCCGCCTGCCCCAACTAAGACTTGATGCTGCCAAAACAAACATTTAAAAAAGGCTCATCCCATCAAGAACTGACCTTTCGTTTAGACATGAGTTTCCAGTACATGAAGGCTTTGTAAGAGGTGAGGTGGCCTCTATGCAGTAATAAAGAGGAGCTTCACTCTTATGCTCTTCCTCCCCTGGTGCCATGAGGACCGCACGCAGGGTCTGCTCAGAGGAAATTCCGAGCACAAAGATCAAGGTCCACTGGACCAGGCCGCTCCCCAGCAGGTCTTTCCCTGTAACATTTCCAGCCTCCAAGTCACCCTTCTGAGGTTTAGCAAAGTAGCCAAAGCCGAGGGTGTTAATACAAACCCAACCTCAGGTCCTCCTGGTGACTGCAGAGCTCTCACGTGGTCCTTCCACCCTGAGTCACCTCCACCCATGAGACCACGGCTTTGGAGAGGGTCATGCCCACAGACACGTCCTTCTCTGTGTGTGACCAGTCTCTGCCAACCTTGTGGTGAGACCGTGGATGCCAAATGTAAGCAATTATAGGAGTCCCCATCCTGTGGCTGACGGCATCTGCCTGTGGGAGTGTATTCCCTGGATGCTGTTGGAGCTGGGGATAAAGACCACTGGGTTCCCCAGGACATTTGGAACAGCGTCCTGAAGCTGGCACTCACCCCGGGCAGGGGCACTTTCCCCTCCTGCCAGTATCTACAACTGGCTCTTTCACACGAAGGTCACTGAAACCATTAGTCACCATGAAGAGGCTTCTGGGCCACCCACTATCCATCATTTCTTTAACTAACTGGATACCAGGGCTTCCAGGGAAACAGGGACAAAAAAAAAAAAAAAAAATGACTGAGTAGAAATTAAAAAAAAAAAATTGACAAATAGCTTGAAAACTGCTCCCAAATTAGACAGCGACCTTTTTCGAGCTCATCCTGAAAATTCTGAAGTATCTATTGTGGCCATTTTCTCTTTCCAATTCCATAGTCCTTCCTTTCAGCACCTCCCACTTGGATTCCTGTGAACATCTGCCAGTGTTTTACTTTCCTCTAATATCTTTGTCTTCCAAATTATCCAGCGCTATTTTTTGTTATTTATTTTATATTGGAGTAAAGCCTAGTGGGCTGCTGTCTATGGGGTCACACAGAGTCAGACACGACTGAAGTGACTTAGCAACAGCAGCAGCAAAGATGATTAACAATTCTGTATGAGATTCAGGTGAATACCACAGTGATTCAGTTAAACATATAGATGTGTCTATTCTTTTTCACACTCTGGGATTTAGGTTGTTACAAGTATTAAGCAGAGTTCCCATGCTCTACAACAGGTCCTTGTTGACCAGCTGTCTTCGTAAAAGGAAGCATCTAATGACTTCTGGTCTTCAATGGCACTCTCCTCAATAGCATAACACGCAAAACATTTACATTTCCCCACCCATTCTGTGTGCATCCATGGTGATGATCCACTGTACGTTCCATAACTCATTCTGGAATGTCACTCCATTTCTTGTATTGGCTAATCCTTCAGAGGCCGACCCACGTGCTCACCTGCTCTGCAGGGTCTTCCAAAGCCTCTCAGATGGAGCCACTTCTCCCCTGTTCTGGTTCTACCTTTCTTTACACTTAGCTCTTTTTTAATGTGTGTCCTGTTGTACACTATTGGTATCTTAAGTCAGCAGTGTGGCTCCTGTGATACAGAATACTCTCCAGGAGAGGCACAAACAGCATTTTTAGGCCTTAGTATAAGACGTGACTCATAGAAGATGTTCAACAAATATTTGATGAACGTGTGATAAGAAATGAATAAATAAATGGACAAATGACTCGTTCACCATCACTAATGGAGAGTGCATGTTGCACAGACAATGTAATCCGCACACAGTTCTGTGCGTGTACATACATGTGTAGCATGACACAATCCGTATAAATACAAATAAAACCCAATACTATAAGTATACACAGGTCACACGTAACATGCGTTTTCTCTCCTTTAACTGAAAACTATGTCCTACAGACATTACTGAGTCCGGTGTTCCTGTATTTACTTGTCCGTTTTTGCTTTCTTTCTGCTTTTCTAATTTCTACCTTAAATGCCATAGCTCAGATATATCTTGTATTTTTTTAGCCGTCTTCCCTGGCTGGAAGATGTTTTGTTGATGTTCTTGTTGTTGTTTACTGGCTCCAGGTCTTCGCCACCACATGAACTGCAGCCCACCAGGCTCCTCTGTCCATAGGATTTTACAGGGCAAAATACTGGAGTGGGTTGCCATTTCCTTCTCCAGGGGATCTTCCCAGCCCACGGACTGAACCCACGTCTCCTGCACTGGCAGGCAGATTCTTCACCACTGAGCCACTGGGGAAGCCCTAAAATCCTGTGCCAGGAACTCGGAATCTTTATAAACTTCAAAAGAGGTGAATTAACGTTCTTCTTTCTCAAGGTGATGTTGAACCTAAACCATCCCAATGGTGCTACTTCTTATTAGAAGTGAAGTGAAGTGAAGTCACTCAGTCGTGCCCGACTCTTAGCGACCCCATGGACTGCAGCCCACCAGGCTCCTCCATCCGTGGGACTCTCTGGGCAAGAGTACTGGAGTGGGCTGCCGTTGCCTTCCCCTACTTTTATTAGAACTATTTCATTAAGATGATTTCTAGAAATGTAATGCCTTCTAACTCCCTTCCTCACACCCCTTTTCCCTGCGACTGCATTTTTTCTGAAAGGACAACATTAAAAATCCGAGTACGTAAGTGAAGGAATGCTGTTAAACGTTCCTTTTAATCTGAGAGCTGCAGTCGTGTGTAGGTCAGTAAAGTAAAGAAGGGTTCTGTATGAGATGCTATACATATTCCAATGTTTTCCAAAAGGATACTTAAAACATTCACAAAGGGAATTCTAGAAAACCAAAAAGATTTCTCCCTCCAAAAGCTGTGGGATCTCCTCTGAATTAAAGCTTCCGACCTCTGAGTACCAGGCTGCCCTTGATTAAAAACAAATGGAACCTGAGCTATGGAGCATAAGCCTGCCTGATTTATGGCTTGGAAAATTAAGTTACTATTACTTATGGGGCTTGGAAGCCAAGGCCCAATGCAAGAGCTAATTGAGAGTGGAGAAGGGGTATATGCCGAAATTGGGAAAATATATTTTAGAGAATGGCTGAGTGAAGACATCAGGGTATGTAATTAAACGGCCTTAAAAAAAAAAGTCACACTCCCAACAAGCTCTTATATCAAACAATTGGAATGTGTTCGTTTTATTAACTGGTGTTCTGCCATTCGCTCCATCAGACTGGGTACTCCTGAGTGAACTTCACCGTTGACTGATTCTAGTAAACATATTAAAACCTTCATTACCAGGTGTCTTATAATAATGCAGTATTCGTTTAGGAGGGAATTTTGTGATAGTTCTGCAACAATTAAATACTTTTTAATATACACGCAATTACTAGGTTTTGGTTAGCTTGTACAGATTTCTACTTCCATGTTTCTATAGTTATAAAAGTGTATCTTGTTGGGTTTTCTGACTCATCAAGTGAATTCCCAATAAATCCTAGGAAGGAATTTTACCTAAGTTAGGGACCAGGAAGTCCTTGTTGTGAAAGGTCAAACGCTGGAAGGCGTGGGAGGGAATAAAATTATGCCCAGTGTTCTTGCCACCAGCTCTCATTCCATTGTAAACCCGCCTTCCAAGTGGCTCAGAACGTTGTAAGAACTAAAAAAGTTATTTCTTTCTTAGAGTAGGGCTGTGACTACATGAGTGATAAAATTGATGACATATGTAGAGACTTTTTATTTTTGTTGGCCAATCAAACATTCCAGACTGATTGCTGTAATTTGTTAGAACAGCTACTCAAAATCTTTGAAATTGAAAGGTGATGCTGTCAAATCATAGTAAAGAGCACTTTCATTCTCATGACAGTTGGCTATTGAGGTAATATGTATACATACTTATTTAAATTCAGTGAAGAGGTATTCTGTTCATTGAGAGTTGTTTTTCTAATTGAGACCATACAAGAATATTTCCCCACCTAACTCTTTTTTTTTTTTTAACGCAAACACTTTATCCTATATTTGTGGTTCTCACCAAGGGGTGGTTTTGCCCCGAAGGGAACACTGTGCAGTGCTGGGAGACATTTTTGGTCGCCATATCTGGGGCAGTAGGCTGCTACTGGCATCTGGATGACTGAGGACCGGGATGCTGGTAAACACTCTAGAATGCAGAGTGCAGTCCCCTCAGCCAAGAGCTATTCCGTCCAAAGTGTCAGCAGTGCCAAGGCTGATGAACCTACTCAAGGGAGATTTTCAACTATTCAGTGTGTAGACCACCGGGGCTTCCCAGGTGGCCCAATGGCGAAGAACCCACCGCCGACACAAGGAGCAAGGGACAGGAGTTCGATCCCTGGGTCGGGAAGAGCCCCTGGGGGAGGGCAACCCACTCCAGTATTCCTGCCTGGAGAATCCCAGGACAGAGGCGCCTGGCGGGCCACAGTCCAGGGGATCACAAAGAACTGGACGCAACTAAGCATCTGAGTGCCCGAGCGCACGTACGCATGTGCATAGCTGCTTCACTGTGCTGTACGCTTGACATTAATACAACGGGTAAATCAGCTTTACTCTAATAAGACATTTTTAAACAAAAATAAAATATTGAAGGAGGTTTTTAAGAATTTATGGAACTCCTTTTTAATAAAGGTCTAAAATGCCCAACAGGAGAAAAATTCATTCCTAAAGAAACAAAATTCTCACCTTTCCCTAATTTAAAGTTTTTTTTTTTTAATTTCAGACTTCATTGAAACAGTGGACCGTTTGGGGGCATTTTTAGTCTCAGCTCTGGCTCTGTTTTGGTGAGATGCATTGATAACTTCCAGCTACAGAAATACATGTGCGCCCTTCAGAGGGGCACGCTACTGCAGTTATCTCCTCCTCCAGGCTGTGCTGTTCCTCAGGATCCATTTAACTTCAGCTCACTAGCCCGAGGTAACAAAGATGTTTCACACTCGCTAATTAGGGGCTGGCAGGCAACCCAGCTAACCCCTGGGATGGGAAACACATGGTTAATAAACTGTTTGGTCACACTGCCTGCCTCTCAGAGATGCTCACAATCAACCATCCATCCACAACCTCTAACCTTTGGGGTTTTCTGCTCAGGAATTTGGAGGAAGGCAGGGAAGCCAGAGAAACACAGACAGCAAGAAAGAGCTCCTGAGAGACCCAGAACCAGAGGGCCCACGTGTAGAGGCTTTCACTGAAGTGCTTCTCTCACTCGTAAACACGAAGAGTGAAATGTCGCTAAACAAAGAATATGAAGGAATCTTTCAAGACGTATGTAAGTATATGTAGAAACCATCTTTCACAATTTCTTGGTCATTTGTTTAAATTACTGATTCCAGACTACCATAATTACTTTCCATTATTAGAAAGAATTTTTAAAGATTATTAATAAATAAGAGAAAAATTAAATACTGGGTTGGCTAAAACGTTTGCTCAGGTTTCACCATAAGATGGTACAGAAAAACCCAAATGAACTTTTTGGCTAACTCGATATGAAGATGATAAGGTTGCAAACGGAACTTAAAGCTGTGAACAAAGCGCAAATCCTTTCTCTTCCTTCTCCACCTTCTCCCTTCCCCTCTCCCCATGTATATGAATGTGTGGGTGAGTGTGTGTATTCTTTAGGAGACAGAAAAACATTATGCTAGCATTCTTCCTATGGTCAATGATATTAGTCATATTTTATTTCTGGCAGCCCAGTCTGTGCCTGGAAATAAGTTAATAAATGCATGATGAAAGTTAAGTATAATTTAAAGATGAAAAATAACTGTATTGAGAAAAATGCATCATGTCAACTTGAGAATTTTTCAAAAGTGGCTTCAGAAACACAGCTGAGCCTAATTTCATTTGTGAGCCATGGTCTGGAGCATGGAAAAGGTTGACTGGGTGCTTATTTATTAAAATGAAGAAATCAAATTGATGCTGGGAGCTGTTAAGAAAAAAAAAAAAAACACCAGAAATCCAATCCAATATCTGCTTGTTTAATAAATTCAACCCCATGAAATTGCTGAGTTTATAGGTCAACAATAAATGTTAACAGTTTTACATGGCTTAGTTTAATAGCCTCATATACACACACACAAAACTACTTAATGGAATAATTTAAATCTTTCCCCTTACCTCCCAAATTATCTGTGAAAGAGAAGCATGAAAGTTATATCCTGTCTTCCCCTTCCATAGAAATATTTTCTCCCTCCCTGAGAAGTAAGTGAAAGTTTCTCAGTCTTGTCTGACAATTTTGCAATGCCATGGACTATACAGTCTATGGAATTCTCCAGGCCAGAATACTGGAGTGGGTAGCCTTTCCCTTCTCCAGGGGATCTTCCCAACCTAGAGATCAAACTCAGGTCTCCTGCACTGCAGACAGATTCTTTACCAGCTGAGCCACCAGGGAAGCCCAAGAATACTGGCGTGGGTAGCCTATCCCTTCTCCAGTGGATCTTCCCAACCCAGGAACTGAACTGGGATCTCCTGCATTGCAGGTGGATTCTTTACCAACTGAGCTACAGGGAAGTCCTCCATAGGCATCTAGAATAATTTTCACTTCAAGAAAGAAGTAGTCATTTCTGGACATGTTGGGATTGCATGGAAAGTAGGGCTGGGCTGAGGCTTCCCAGGTTGCTCGATGGTAAAGAATCCGCCAGTCAATGCAGGAGACGTGTTTGATCCCTGGGTCAGAAAGCTCCCCTGAGGAGGAAATGGTTTACCCACTCCAGTATTCTTGCCTGGGAAATCCCATGGACAGGGGAGCCTGGCAGCTACAGTCCACAGAGGCACAAAGAGTCAGACACGATTGTGCATGTACACACGTACGCACAAGCACACACACACACACACACACACAGAGGCTGGGACTCTCCAGCCGCAACCAGACACAGATGTGGGATCAGAAGAAAGGGAACCACAGCAAGAAGCACTCAGAGCTGGCTCCACATTCATTGAGTCTCACAAGCAGCCACCGAGGCAGCACCCTTACTGGCCCCCTTGGACAGCAAGGAGGTCCAACCAGCCCACCCTAAAAGAAATCAGTCCTGAATACTCATGGGAAGGACTGATGCTGAAGCTGAAACTCCAACACTTCGGCCCCCTTATGCGAAGAACTGACTCTGAAAAGACTCTCATGCTGGGAAAGACTGAAGGCAGGAGGAGAAGGGGAAAACAGAGGATGAAATGGCTGGATGGCATCACCAACTCAATGGACATGAGTTTGCGTAAACTCCAGGAGTTGCTGATGGACAGGGAGGCCTCACGTGCTGCAGTCTATGGGGTCACAAAGAGGAGGATACGACTGAGCGACTGAACTGAAATGAACTGAAGAGATGTGATAACAAAGGCACAGGCTGGTTCAGGAACTGCTCAGGTCACATGTCTGTGGAAGCTGAGACAGGATCCCTTTTGTCATGTAACCCCAGCATCATACTCCTCCCCAAACATCATCCTGTCCTTCCTAGAGACCCTCTTTACTCTGATGCATGTTTCTTTATGGCATCAATCATGAGCAAATTTGCACGGGCTCATGTACTTCTTGTCTGTGTCTTCCCTTTAAACCAAGATTGCTGACTGCATCAACTGTGTCTGTTTCATCTGCTGAGGCATGTGAAATTGCTCAGTCATGTCCGACTCTTTGTGACCCCGTGGACTGTAGCCTGTCAGGCTCCTCTGTCCACGGGATTCTCCAGGCAAGAATACTGGAGTGGGTGACCATTTCCTTCTCCAAGGGCTCTTCCCCACCCAGGGATGGAACCCAGGTCTGCCACATTAAAGGCAGACGCTTTAACCTCTGAGCCACCAGGGAAGCCTATCCCTGCTGAGGCACAGGAGATAATAAATAGTTGTTTTGAGCTTCCCTGAGGCTTAGTGGTTATGAACCTGCTTGCCAAAGCAGGAGATACAGGTTTGATCCCTGGCCCAGAAAGACCCCAAATGCCATGGAACAATTAAGCCCATGTGCCATGACTTCTGGGCCTCTGCTCTAGGGCCTGAGAACTGCAGCGAAGACCTGGCACAGGCAAAAATAAAAGTTAAATCAATCAATAATTTTTTAAGTAATTGTTGCGACAAATTATTGTCTGAATGAATGAATGACTGATGTACCTTACCTTACATATTAAGGGGCAAGGAAAGAGTCAAAGCAGCAAGTCATTAAGTTAAGAGTAAATTCCTAGGGATTTCCTTGGCAGTCAGGTAGTTAAGACTTCAAACTTCCAATGCAGGGTACGTGAGTTCAAACCCTCATCAGGGAACTAAGATCTCATATACTGCATGGCACAGTGAACAAAAAAGAAGACAAAGACAGAAACAGTAAGCTCCTAATCAAAGGCAGACACAGCCTAAGGGACTGGGAGCCAAGCCTGAGGACACCCCCAGGCGCAGCCGTGGGCGGGACCCTGCCAATGCCACCATTTCTGACCTGCTTGGTGGGGAACACACAGCACAAAGCCCGTTGGGTCAAGAACGTGGCCCATTCCTTCCTGTGGGCCTGGTCCCCGGTTTCCAGCAGGTCTGATGCACTGACTCATGTCCGGTCTCCCTCTGATGCAAGTCCAAGAAGACTGAGCAGGATTCAGGTTTTGCTTTGTGGCTCCAAATAAAAAAATTTCCCCATGAAGTCCAAAAGGCCCAAACAAGGACTGAACCCATGCCTTGGCCCTAATGAGCACCAAAAGGCAACCAAAGCTACCACTGTGCAGAGGGAAGGAGAAACCAAACTGGGTGAGAGACTGCACAACCGCCTGTGAACTGTTTCCACCAATTTAAATGAGAACGTTTTAAACACATTAACACGTTTAGGGATAATGATTCCAACCACTTACAAGAGTTTCTGAAGAAGAAAATGAAATCAGCATTAGACAAAACAGGGTGAGGAGCATTTTCTTTTGACACGGGCCCTAGGGAGGAGCCTAAGCAGCAGCACTTAATGCAAAGAGGGATGAGTATCTGAGATGTTTTCAGTGGAAGCCAGAGCTTGTACAGGCTGGATTTATGCTCACCTCCACGTACAGGCATGAAGGAGAGGGAGCCAAAATGTGCACGACCGTGATCATCCTCTCATACTCTTTTATTCCAAGAGGAGGAACTATTACAATCAGAGAATTTCTTATTCCTTATCCAGGGTAAGGAAGGCTCTGTGTGAGTCCGCAAACAAGCATACATGGAGGTTGGGATATTAAGTGTGGAGACTACCTTTGGTTCCTTGATTCCATCCCCAATCTCAGAGTTGGGGTGCTCATGGAATATCAGCAGAAGGCAAGGTGGAGTTCATTCCATGATCTACACATCTACCCATCAACCATTCAGCAAACACCTATCAAGCCCCCATTAGATACAGCCAAGTACAGCCCACAGGGCTTCCCAGGTGGCTCAGCGGTAAAGAACCCAGCTGCCAATGCAGGAAACATGAGTTTGATCCCTGGGTGGGGAAGATCCCCTGGAGAAGGAAATGGCAACCCACTCCAGTATTCTTGCCTGGGAAATCCCATGGACAGAGGAGCCCGGTGGGAACAGTCCAAGGGGTCGCTAAGAGTCAGACACAACTGAGCAACTAAACAACAACAACAAGCACACCCCAGGCTCCTAAGATGCAAACCCTTAGGCAGGGCTTCTGCACTCAGCACTTGACAGTAAAATGTTACAGACCAGGTTAGAATTCTGATTGTGTGGTTAAGGGCTGAGATAAAGAGTAAACATGGGGTTGTAGGGGGACACAAAGAAAAGGGCAAGGATGCCTGGGTGGAGATTGAGACTCAGAACTGGAGGTCCAGCTGGAACGCTTTATAAGGATAGAGGTCTCTGAATTTGAATGGACATACTTAGGGCTTCCCAGATGGAACCCACCTTCCAGTGCAGAAGACACAGAGACTCAGGATCGATCCCTGGGTCCAGAAGATCCCCTGGAGGAGGAAATGGCAACTCACACCAGGATTCTTGCCTGGAGAACCCCATGAACAGAGGAACCTGGTGGGCTACAGTCCATGGGGTGGCAAAAAGAGTCAGACACGACTGAGGCAACTAGGGACCCAAAGCATGAACATGCAGTTTGCCACATGCCCACCCTACGCAATCAGCAGCGTCTATCTGCGTGGTCACTGCCCGGTAGCAACAGTCCAGGGGGTTGCTACACTCCTCACCCTCCGCAATCAGCAGCATCTATCTGCGTGGTCACTGCTGGTGACAGTGACCTCTGAAGGAACTGGCTGAGTTCACGAGGCAGCTGAGAAGTGGCTCTCTGGCTGGTTGAACCCCAGTGGTACGTTAGCCGTGCAGACTGGGGAAGGGACCTCAGGAGAGCAAACTGTCCCTGAAATGGAGTAGAGGCATGCAAACGAGCCCCAACCGAAGGGGCCGCAGGTCAGCATTGCTGCAGAGGCCAAGGGTAGACACTGCAAAGAACGGCGAAAGAATCGGGGTGACTTTCAAAAGTATCCCCATCCATGTGTAGTTAACTAGTTATATAATGTATGAAAATTAATAATATGTGTATTTCATAAATATAAACATATGTATAATTACACTGTATAATATATACAATTCTATAACAGATCAGGTATAAGATTTATATATATTTCATCAATATATTTTATATTTAATACATCTGCATATTATTTCTATTTTAAAGCTATATTTTAAATATTGTTCACATTAATATATTTCTATATTACATTATATATCATTTATAACTGTTTATACTATACACTATATTATATTTACATATATAAACTATATGTACTATATAGCATATTATTTATACATAATATATACAGTCCATATATATTTTATAAGCATAAACACACACTATATATATCATATGGAGAAGGCAATGGCACCCCACTCCAGTACTCTTGCTTTGAGAATCCTATGGACGGAGGNGTATAATTACACTGTATAATATATACAATTCTATAACAGAAAAGGTATAAGATTTATATATATTTCATCAATATATTTTATATTTAATACATCTGCATATTATTTCTATTTTAAAGCTATATTTTAAATATTGTTCACATTAATATATTTCTATATTACATTATATATCATTTATAACTGTTTATACTATACACTATATTATATTTACATATATAAACTATATGTACTATATAGCATATTATTTATACATAATATATACAGTCCACATATATTTTATAAGCATAAACACACACTATATATATCATATGGAGAAGGCAATGGCACCCCACTCCAGTACTCTTGCTTTGAGAATCCTATGGACGGAGGAGCCTGGTGGGCTGCAGTCCATGGGGTCACTGGGAGTCAGACACGACTGAGCGACTTCACTTTCACTTTTCACTTTTATGCACTGGAGAAGGAAATGACAACCCACTCCAGTGTTCTTGCCTGGAGACTCCCAGGGACGGGGGAGCCTGGTGGGCTGCCGTCTGTGGGGTCACACAGAGTCGGACACGACTGAAGGGACAGCAGCAGCAGCATACATATATACAAATATATATTATATTATGTATAAATATATAATAAATTATAACATAATATATATACTCATATATAAATTATATATAATATATAATAAATTATAGTATATAAATTAATAATATACCATGTCCATTGGTAATAGATCACAAACAAGGAATTCTTTTTTTTTGTACAAGGTCTGGATCAAGAATGCCAGATAAAACACAAGATGCCCAGTTAAATTTCAAATTATTTAAAACATGAGTTTGTCCCACATGCTACATGGAACATATCCTAGGAAAAATATATACACACAAGTCCCCCCAGATCACCCGGGACGCACTTACACTGCAAAGATCCATTGTTGCTGGTGCTCATCTGAAGCTCAGAGCTTCCTGGAGCCCCTCGTTTTCTCTCACTCCGTCTGGCAGCCCCGGCCTGCACAGCTGGGGTCCCCGACCCCGCGGCGTGCACCCAGACCCTCAGGGCTCTCGGGGAGCCTGGAGGGGCCGTGCTGAGCACCCGGGACTTCCCGTCCCCACGCATCGCTTCCTGTCCCGTCTGTGGCCCGTGTGCACCCTGATGTCTCACCTTGTTTGCACCCCGCTGGCTCTCCTTGGGGCTCTCTCCCAGACACCCTGAGAGCAGGCTGAGGAGGATGGTGGGTGGGTGCACAAGGAGCCCTGGGGATCTGGAGGCCGAGTGGGAGAGAGTAGGTGGGGAGGTTGTCAACCAAGTCAGCAGCCTGCTGGCAACACCCAACAATGACCCTGTTGCTTTAACACAAAGGAGGACTGTGTCCTTGTGCTTCTCAGAGGTCATCCCTGCTCGGGTCTATCAAGGGGGCCCCCCAGAAGAAAGCTGGCCGAGAAGCCCATTCTCCGAGGTGCAGCTCAATTCCAGCCCAGACTGGGAGGCTCCAGGGGAGCCTTTCAGCCCCTGGCAAGCAGGGCATTCCTCACCAGCGCCCGAAGCGCCGGTTACCAGATCCAAGGTGTCACCGCCTGCAGCGTTCCAAGCGGGTGACACCTTTATAACCACCATTTTCCATCTTTTCCCCAACCTTGCCACGGGTCCTCGAGTGAGGGTCACTGGAGCTGTCTTCAGGAAAAGGGAGAAGGGTCCTGGACTCATGGGGGCCTTCCAGCTCAGTCTTCCAACGCGGAATTAAACTTTTTATCTGATTTGACACAGTTATTTGAGGAATCCACAGACTTGTCATGCGGCAGATGATTAAAGCAGAACTAAGGGATTTGGACCTGTCTTTATGAAGAAGATAAAAAAAAAAGTTGGAAGA
This sequence comes from Neotragus moschatus, assembly GCA_006410615.1. NCBI lineage: Eukaryota > Metazoa > Chordata > Mammalia > Artiodactyla > Bovidae > Neotragus > Neotragus moschatus. The sequence continues at coordinate 28,139 of SJYA01002463.1, read as the reverse complement.
ATTTGCTCCATTTCTCCTTTTACACATCCCACACGACAAAACTACACTGCAGACACTTGGCAACGCTCTGAGTTCCAGTGGCAAGCTAGGCATGGAAAAAACAGCAAAACAGAGACAGCAAAAGACCTTCTCTCACCAAGCTGCTACCGAGTATGCACGCATGCTCAGTCACTCAGTTGGGTCTGACTCTTTGTGACTCCACGCNCAGACACTTGGCAACGCTCTGAGTTCCAGTGGCAAGCTAGGCATGGAAAAAACAGCAAAACAGAGACAGCAAAAGACCTTCTCTCACCAAGCTGCTACCGAGTATGCACGCATGCTCAGTCACTCAGTTGGGTCTGACTCTTTGTGACTCCACGCACCATAGCCCACCAGGCTCCTTTGTCCATGGGATTCTCCAGGCAAGAATACTGGAGTGGGTTGCCATGCCCTCCTCCAGGGGCTCTTCCCAACCCAAAGATCAAACCCACATCTCCTGTGGCTACTGCACTGGGAAGCAGATTCTTTGTACTGAGCCATGGGGGAAACCAGCTAGTGAGTATACAATGCACTTTTTTTCTTGTCTTCATCACTAGCCAACTTTGCTTAAAGGAGTTAGCAAAAATAGTAAAATCAATTGTTTCCCTTAGGCAAAAATCATTTTCTAGGGCAGAAGGGCGGCCCACAGAGTACAGCATGTGGGGTCAAAGTTCCTCGACCAGAGACTGAACCCAAATCCTCTGCAGTGGAAGCCCAGAGTCCTAACCACTGGACCACCAGGAAAGTCCCTCCAAAGAACCCTTATAAGCAATAACAAATTATGGTAAAAAAATGTCGATAGGGTTTCCCAGTTGGCACAAGTGGTAAAGATCTGCCCACCAATGCAAGAGACAGGAGATGTGGGTTCAATCCCTGGATCACAAAGATCCCCTGAAGCAGGAAGGGCAACCCACTTCAGTATTTCTGCCTGGAGAACCCTATGGACAGGGGAGCCTGGCGGGTTACAGTCCGTGGGGTCACACAAGAGTCGGACGCAGCTCAGCGGCTAAACCACAAGGCTTCACCCCAGGGTAAAGCTGTGTGTCTGTGGGCGCAGCACTCACTGTTTTCAGCCGGTCTGCCTTTGTCATCACACATCCTCGCAGGTTCCCTCTGCTCTTTCGGGACAGTGGGAGGATGGCACGATAAGAGCGAGTCCCTTACTCAAATGAGAACAGGGTCCACCAGCTCTCGCATCTGAAAACACTTTTCTGTTCCAAGACTAAAAACACACCAAGGTTCGAAGCTCAGAGGATCACAGTCATACCTCCTACCACTCGCCTATCAACACTGGGGAAGCAGGTTGTTCTGTATGAGCATCAACAGGCCTCACTAGGACTCCAGCTCTGGAACAGCGGGTTTTTAAGAGGAGAGTCATGAGTTTCGTGAACCTCATGCAGAGAGTGGTACGGGGTGAGGTGGCATTTTCTGAAGCCCTGAAGCCCCAGGACTCTTTTTTATGGGAGCCCTCCCACTCTTTGTCTAAGAACTTCATTGTCCCCCCTGTTACAGAGGTGCAGACCAACAGAGACCTGTTGTTCTGTGCTGGGTATAGAGACTTCCAGGCCTTGCATCTTGACCTTGGGCAAACTGCATAAAGTCCTGGGACTCCATTTCACCACCTATAAAACAGCAATAACCCTACGTGCCCCTCCCTCCTTCACAGGGTTGTTGTAAGGGCAACATGTTAAGGTCATCCACCTAAAAGCACTTGGAGGTAAAAAATTAACGCAGGCTAGCTATTTACACGGTGACTGCTGTCATCATTCTGACAGCACCGTCCTCTCAGTGTCATCGGTGGATGTCAAGAAGCTCCCCCTTGCACACCCTGCTCCACAGACGGCAGACAATTTCCCACCTTTGCATCGACCGTACCCTCTGCCTGGAAAGCTCCTTGGCCCCAGAGCCTCGTAGTCAGCTTCTTCTCCTTCAAAGTTTGTTCAGATGCCCTTACGGCTGTGAGGGGAAGGATGCGGGGAAAGGCTAGCTAGTGAGCTTGGGACGGACAGGTACACACTGTGATATTTAAAATGCACAACCAACAGGGGCCTCCCTACAGCACATGGATCTCTGCTACGGTTATGTGGCAGCCTGGACGGGAAGGGAGTCGGGGAGAACAGATGNCCGCTTGAACGATGCTCATCTCAGACTGACGGGATAGTAGCTGACCAGAATGGTGGGAAGGTTTTCTCTGGCAGGATCCGGGTTACAGAGGATGAGAGTTCGAAGGAGACTTTCACATTCCGTGAAGCAGGAAGGACACACCACCGAGCCTGTCTCTGCCTCGGGCCAGCCTGGGTGCACGCAGCTGCCTTCACACTCTTGTTTGCGGGAGGAACTGCCAGAGCCACCAGACTCCAGACACTTCCTAACTTAGACGAAGTTGATTGACTGATTGACCGGATGCATGACATGTGGGATCTTAGTTCCCTGACCAGGGACCGAACCTGCCCCCTCTGCATCGGAAGTGCAGAGTCTTAACCACTGAACCACTAGGGAAGACCCAGCTCTACACAAAATTAGTCCTGCAGAAAAGAATCGGTTCAGATGGGCATGTCTTGCTAAAATAAAGGAGAGGGCTTGAAGTGGAAAGTGAGAAAAGGAAATGCAGTGGGCTCCCTCAGTCTCGCCCTGGCTAAGAACGTAAGCTCTCCAGTCAGCAGCCTGCAAGCACGGACGCAGGCTCTGTAATTTAGACAAAGTGACCTCACTGTAAAAGTGGGTTAAGACTGGGACCTGCTGGGTCGGGCTGCCGTGGATTGAATGAGCTAAAGCGCGAGAGGGAGCTGGGCAGGCAACAAGGGCTCAAGGGAAGGCAGCTGTCACTGCCGTCCTCGCCACCACCGCCGTCGCCATTGCCCTCAGCAGCAGCAGCGCCGCCAGCGTTCCCTTCGGCTCCCCACCGTCCCCTAGGAACACCTGCGACTCTCTCTGCATCGTCACCCGCTCCATACACCACAGTCTCACGTCCCCTTACTTATGCATAGATGGCAGCCGGGCTCCGGATCAGCAGAAGAGAACCAACTTTCCTCTTTGCTTTCAGATACGGCCAATCACAAGTGGACATATTTCTCACCACTTCCTTGTTTGAAGGAGAAGCAGAAAGAATGGAATCCTGAAGAACTAGCTATTCTCAACTCCATTTTCTTTCCCTTAATTAAAAACCATAGACGTTTCCTGACTTGGTTTGTCAGCCACCCACAGCCAGCTGTCTGATATTTATGCAGAGACACCATCTCTTAGAAAGGGCTTTTCCTCTCTCTATAAATGTTGCCACCTTCAACATGCTCTTACTATTGATAGTTTCCTGCACTTTTCCTTAAAACTGATAGACCAAATTGTTGAAATGGTGGCGGGGGTAGGGGAGTGTTGGGGAACGAAGTCTGGCAAAATGCAGTTTTTAAGAACCAGAGCTGAGAGTCTAGGATGTTTGACTTGGAGTAACAGGGAGGGACTTACACAGAAACAAAGGGGAGCGTTATTGAAGAGAAGGTTCCAGGACAGAGCGAGGAAAAGGGACCTGAGGGCAGGAAGGCCAGGTTGAGTCCGTGGATGTTTCCCGTCCCATCGAACTCCAGGAAGGTACTCCACAAGGAGGACATCGTCTTTAGTCACTCGGTCACGTCCGCCTCTCTGTGACCTGTGGACTGTAGCCCAGCAGGCTCCTCTGGCCACACTGGAGTGGGTTGCCATGTCCTTGTCCAGGGGATCTTCCCAACCCTGGGATGGAACCTGAGTCTCCTGCACTGGCAGGCGGGTTCTTCACCCAAGTCACCAGAGAAGCCCATGAACGCATCACTCTCGTATCAATCCACACACACGGCCTCCTGGTCATGTGTGTGCAAACTGCAGAGTCGCCTCAGAGCCTTCGTCCATCCCAGCAGTGTCTTTCAAAATGGGGTTCATAGAGGGAGACCAAGTAAGCCGGTACAAATAAAACTTTCAGAAATGCAATCCAAATAAAATAAAGCCCGGGGTTTTCCTCCACTGACCTTGATTCACAAATGATATTTCTTATCCCACACAGAGAGACGTTTCCTTGCACAGTCCCAGAGATGAAGCCCAAGTGTCAACTTCAATATGAAGATTTAATTCTACATTTCCTTTGGCGGATCACTAATTCCAAGGTTCAGCATGCCTGAACATTCTGTGGTTGGGTAGATTTTAGTGGTCTTTAAGAGATTACCTCAAATGCAAAAGCCTCTCAATACAAGACCAAAAAGATTTTGAAAGAAAAGAAAAACACTTCCAACTGCTCTAAAATTCAGCTTTCAAGAATTTCAACTTACTTAAAGCCATGTTTTTAAATCTCAGTTGTGCCAGGTTTCAGGCGTGGGAAATGTCCTATACTCCGCTTGTTATCAGCCAAGTGTGTACTGACTGAGTCACACACAGCGCCAGGCATAGGCCAGCAGAGAACTTAATAAAGTAGAGACAGTCCTCTGCCCTCAAGGGACTTACAGTTTACTGCAAGCCTTTTGTTTTTTGTCTTGTTTAATTATCTATTTTAAATGAAACAAAGATGAATATTTTTAATGACAAAAGGTACAATTCACAAAGAAGACAGACATCATAAGCCATTAGATCCTTAGCAACAAAGAAACAAAGGTACATAAAGCAAAAACCAGAAGAAATATAAGGGAAAGGAAGAAAGGCATAGTCACAGCGAGACATACTAACATTTCTCTGAGGATATTTTATCAAGTGCAGAAAAACTCAGTCTAGGAGACAGCTCTCTGCCCACAGGGACTGGCCATTTAATCGCAGGCCCTTTGTGTTATGTACTGTTGTAGTTCAGCTCCTCTGTACCCACAGTTGTTGGACGCACAATCAGAGAGAAGACTGTCTCATCTCAACTTACTCTGTTTTGAAGAATGACTTCCATCAAGAACCATCTGGACTTCCTACTTGCATAACAACATTTTACCTGAAGTTGGCAGAATCCACAGATTTCAGAATTAGAGGCACACAAGTGCATATGTAGAGGGGATGTGAATGAAGCCCGTAAAGCAAGGTGCAGGAGCTACGGAGGGCCACTGAGGTCTGCAAAGAGATAATGGCCAGAGATCTCACCCATGGTCCAGGGGCTAAGAATCTGCCTGCCAGAGCAGGGGCTGTGAGTTCAGTCCTTGACGAGGGAAGCTTTCATTCGCCTCAGGGCAACTGAGCCCGTGAGCCACAGCAAGAGAGTAACTGCAACTGGAGAACACACCTGCGCCCAGCAAAACGCAGATAAATAGAGATTTTAAACAACAAAAGGAGGTAGCGGGCAGGCAGTCGAGCAGAGAGGAGAGGCAAGAGCTCTCATTCCAGGAGAAGGAGGTCCCAGAGGCACAGACGCGGGCTAGAGGGCCAGAGGCGCCGGCCCGGAGCCGGGGACTGGCCGTGTCTATGCTTGGGGCGGCACGGAGATGCGGGCTGAACTTGGAAGTGCAGGATACAGAAAGTGTTNGTCGAGCAGAGAGGAGAGGCAAGAGCTCTCATTCCAGGAGAAGGAGGTCCCAGAGGCACAGACGCGGGCTAGAGGGCCAGAGGCGCCGGCCCGGAGCCGGGGACTGGCCGTGTCTATGCTTGGGGCGGCACGGAGATGCGGGCTGAACTTGGAAGTGCAGGATACAGAAAGTGTTTTGTGCCCTGCGGGGAGCATCCCATTTTCCACTCAGGTCCAATTTGCGTGCCACAGCCCTGAGTCTGCGATCTTCCTCTCAATGGACGCTTATGTTCTGGCCAGGAAGGGCAGCCCTCGCCAAACGTTATGGTTTGGAAGGGTCCTTCACAGGGGTGGAAAACCGAGTTAATTCAATTAAGGCCCGGGGTCCTGGGCTTTGAACCAGCCACAGTCTCGATTTTATGAGAGGATGAAAAGTTAATTATTTGCCAAGTTTGAGCCAAGTCCACTGTGAAAAACCCCTTTCCAAAAGAGGCATTTGCCTGTCAGCTTCCCTGTGGAAAATTAAGGCAATTTGAACCAGGGTCATAAGGAGACACTAGGAGCTGGGTGATCAGACAGGGGTTCTGGGCTCTCCCAGCCCCACGTCGCCTCTCTTCATCTCATGTCTGAAAGGGAGGCTGGAGGGTGACTGCAAGGTCACCGAAGCTCATGTTTACTTCCATAGGCTATTTGGAAAAATAGAAAAGATAACCCAAGTTGAATTCAGAAGGTCAAGTGTTTAGGGTGCTCTTTTGTCAGTGAGTGTGCTGAGGCCATTTCAGTCGTGTCCAACTCTTTGCCACCCTCTGGACTGTAGCCCGCCAGGCTCCTCTGTCCGTGGGATTCTCCAGGTAAGAATATTGGAGTGGGCTGCCCTGCCCTTCCCCTGGGGAGGTCTCTTCTACCCAGGGATCAAACCCGAGTCTCTTGGGTCTCCAGCATTGGCAGGCAGCTTCTTTACCACTAGTGCCACCTGGGAAGCCCATCAGTTGGGTCCCTAGGCTAACTGTGTTGGCCTTAGGGGAAAATGGGACTTATGAACACACTCGCAGAACAGAACTTGTTCGTATGTGGGGGACTTACTGCAATCCCAGGGACCATGATAGAGATGCTACTAGAGGACCTAAAGCAAAGTAAAGGAGCATCTTCAAGTCAGTGTGCCCCTGGCAAGAGGAGCGGACTTGAAACAAGCAGCACCGAGCTTGACTTTATCATGAACCTCGAACAGCACCTAACTCTCCAGCACTGCTGAGTAAAAGCAGTGGTTGAATGAAATCAACGGAAAGCTGTTTTCCCCTGGAGTACAGGATTCATACTCTCTCTGGCTTGTTTGTGGGGTATGTTATCATAGACATTATGAGAAAAACTCAATCTTAAAGGAACACACTGGATCAAGCCTAAAGGACATCATGATACTTCCTTTGCATCAACAAAAGAAAACGAGATGAATCAAATGCAAAAAAAAAAAAAAAACAGGCAATTTATATACATCAGTAAGAGAAACTCGTAAACAAGACAAGAGCTCAGTAACATCTAGCAAACAAATTACTCAATCTTATCACGTACAAGAAAGAAATTCAAAGAGCAGTGGGGGAAATAAGTTAAAATATAATTTCTGCCTTTGTGTTGCTACCACGTGGTGGGAGAGGAAAGCCATGCCCATGCAAAGACCTCTGAAAATAGAAAGCTTGATGAGCTATGAATGGTGCCCATTTTGTTTCAAAAAGGGCTTATATCAGTTTAGAAAACTGCATATATCAAAAAACTTAAAATGCATTAAAATAACTTAGAAAAACAAGGTGAACAAAATGACAAATACAGATGCCTCATTAAGGTAAAAGGATAAGCTAGGTTCATTCGATAAATTGCTATATGCTACATCATTAAATATTCTGGCAGCCAATGTAAAGAGGAAGGGCTAAACAAGGAGAGTTAGACAGTATAATATTATCAAGACCATTAAAACAGTAGTGAAGGCTTATATAGGGCTTGCGGTGTGATCAGCAGGCAAGCAACATCCTACAACTTTTACATATAGACTAACTCACTTAGGCTGCCTTGGTGGCTCAGTGGTAAAGAACCTGCCTGCAATGCAGGAGCTGCAGAAGACACAAGGTCAATCCCTGGGTCAAGAAGATCCCCGGGGGAAGGGCACAGCAACCCACTCCAGTGCTCTTGCCCGGAGAATCCAACGGGCAGAGGAGCCTGGTGGGCCACCATCCGCGGGGCTGCAGAGCGTCGGACTCAACGGAAGCCACGAGCACAGCGGAGCAGGGCGACTCATTTAACCTCACAATGGACCTAGCTCCGCAGCTGGCGCAGGGGTAAAGAACCTGCCAACCAGTGCAGGAGACTCAAGAGACTTGGGTTCAACCCCTGGGTCAGGAAGATCCCTTGCAGGAGGGCAGAGCAACTCATTCCAGTACTCTTGCCCGGGAAATCCCATGGACAGAGGAGCTTGGTGGGCTCTAGTCCATGGGGTCGAGAAGCGTCAGATCTGACTGTGCGACTGACCACGTGCACTCCACTTGGAAGTCCTAGCTAGAGTGAGCTTCCAATCCAAGCAGCTTGACTAGATAGGACAGCCCTTCTCATTCCAACCCCAGGCTACAAACCAAAGGGAAGCGGTTTGCAGTTTTTGTTTTGTTTTCTTAGACTTTCTTAAGCGTCCTCTTTCTCTGGAAACTAACATGCAAATACATGTTTATCACCAGGAAAATTAACATTCTTGCAAAAATAAACAAGGTGAGTTAAATTAGAGGCCAATCAGTAAACCCCCCACAATATCCAGGAGAGGGAGTCACCTGCTGAGGAGGAGTGGTCAGGAAGGCTTCCTGGAAGAGGTATATCTCAAAGGATTGGGGAAGTATCTCAGGAAATAGGAATTCTGGGTAGGCTAGTATATTTTTCAGGATCTGGATGAACTACGGTCGCATGAAAATTCAGCTCAATTTCCACTGAACCCAAAGACACAGACCTTCCAGTACTGATAGCTCAAAGAGGAAAAAAAAAGTTAGAGCTAAGCGTTTCCTTGGCAAGTATTGCCAGGTGCCCACAAACACCGCAAATTCCTTCCAGGAAGATGGCGACCACATGGCCTCTGTGTTGTCTTCTTTCTCTCCTCTGTGTTTCTTCTCACCCATCCATTCCTAAAGTCACAAATCCGCAATTTCAGATGTCAACGACATAGCAGGAAAGGGCGGGAAGCCGAGTCAGGGAGATAAGGAGGAATAATGAAAGTGGCCTTGTGTTGCTACCCCTCGGTCATTCCTGCCGGGAGACCCCACTGCGAAGATGCAGAAATCCACCCTCATCGACAGCCTGGTGACAGATACGAGAAAGGTCACCATCTGAAGCTGCTGGAGCTTCCTGGTCTCTGAGAGCCCCAGGCGAACAGAACCCTGCTAGCGTGTATTCTCAGAACACTCATTTGCTTCGAAATCAGATCAGCGAAGGGTTGAGAATATTCTCCGGGAAATCTGGTCAGCCTTGGAGGAGAGGCTTCTAAATGCAGTCATTGATGCCACGATTAAGTGGAACAATTATCTCTTCCCTTTCTTCTGCCACAGAGAATTGCTAGAGGCCAAGAACCGATTAGTGCGGGCGGACCAGCCCTGCCCTCCCCATACCCCCAGGCCCCCGACCTGCTGTCTCCCAAATGGAAACAGGCAGAATATTTTTCAGCTGAACTAATTCACAAAGCTATAAAACTCGCAGCCTTGCTTACCATTCACCAATTGGGATTTCAAAACTGAAAAATAGGAGATTAGAACATGTTGGCTTTCTATACCATTACTACAATTACATAAACAGCCCCCTGTGTGAACTAATCGCCTCAATGCGGTCTAACACAGTGCAAGAATCTAGGCGAGATTTTGAAAAATGTTGAGATTGATTTGAATCAACTAGGAATTGCTAATGGTTTTTATAGCTTTCACCACTCTCCCCCCAAAGCAAACACACATGCGCGCACACACACACACACATATCTCTAAACTCAGGAATACGGTGGGGTCTCTGTGGGTTAACCTTGATCTTGCGAAATGAATATCCATGTTGCTCTTGCACTGCTTTCCTTCTCGATATGGCTCAGAACAGATAAAGACTACAGTGACAATCTTCTCTTTCCAAAACTGCAAGCTTACATTCTATAAGCTGCCTGGTGTTTATTTCATGGTGAGATCCTGGACCACGGTCTCTAAGCAGTGACCCAATAATCCTTGAAGCAAGACACCGACACTGATGTGACAGAAAGAGCTAATATTTACATGAAAATGGAGAATACTTAACTTTGTAAGAAAACTCTAAGTGGTTCAAGACTCTACCTAAGAAAGATACACAGAGCTTAAAAGAATAGCTCTGTGTGTGTGTGTGTGTGTGTGTGTGTAGGAGTAGCCATTCATGTTGATCAGTTAATTCACAATTTTTTATTTGATACTGGAGTGTAAGTGATTAACGAGGCTGTGTCAGTTTCAGGCACACAGCAGAGTGACGCAATGACTCATCCACATGTATCTATTCTCCTTCAGATTCTCTCCCACTCAGGCTGTCGCAGAGCAGTGAGTAGAGTTCCCTGCCCTCAACGGTAGGTCCCTGTCGGCTAAATATTTTAATTAAGAATAAAGATGACGGGAAACGTATTCCAAAGCTTTGAGGGAGACCATGTACTCAGGCATCAGCTCTGCAGAAACGGCCTTAATGATCACAGCTACGGGATGGGCGGCACTGACATCAATTATCTCAACTCTTAAGAAAGAATGGAAAGCCCTACACACCGCATACGGTTCACGCGACCGTCCTGGAGATTACCGAAGGGGAAAAACCGAAGTAGAGCGAGTTAAACAAGAACCATGAGAGCCGGTTAACGAAGGGGAGTGGGCGCACTCCCTGGAAGAATACAGCAGCAGGTGGGGACGATGTCGACTTTACTCAGCATTAAATTAATTACAGGAAAGGGTCTATAAAATGTGGTCAGAAATGATTAAGCCCCGATGTTATGCCAACATTATGCCATCCTCTGTTCCAAGGCAGGTGCATTATTGCTGGTCCCCGGGATTAAAGTAAATCATTGCTTTTCCATGTATCCTGAATATTGCGTTTCATTATTTTTTACTGCCCTGTTTCTCAAGGTTTTGTGGCTTAATAGGCAGTGTTATGGATAAAGTCAACATGAGTTCCATGTTGGGAGAGGGAATATGGGGAAAAGAATTCCAAAATACCACTTCAGCATTAACTCCCCACCTTTAAACTCCTAGCTGCACGTTCTCTACATACACCTCCAGAAACTTCTTTGGGGTGAGACATGCTTCCAGCCATTTGTGTTGTTCAGTTTCTAAGTTGTGCCAGATTCTTTGTGACCTCATGGGCTATAGCCCACCAGGCTCCTCCATCCCTGGGACTCTCTAGGCAAGAATACTGGAGTAGGGTGCCATTTCTTTCTCCAGGGCATCTTCCCGACCCAGGGATTGAACCCACATCTCCTGCACTGTCAGGAAAATTCTTTACCACCAAGCTACCAGGGAAGCCCACCTCCAGTCATGCCAACAAACAAACCTCTCACATCCCATGGATGCTGGACTAGGCACTTAGATTTGAGATGTCCCTCAAACTACTCACTCATCTGTAGAAACTTAGTTTTGCTTATATGAAGCCCCAAACTTGCTTCTGGAAGCCACAAAGTGATGTTAATAAATTCAAACAAAAGATGGGTTGGGGTCACGCATAAATCCCAAAGGAATCAAAACATACTTACTAAATCTCAGCTGAAAATTAAAACATCCAAGTAGCATTTTCCAGTAGGATCGCACTACTGGCCATGAAAAGATGTGCAAAAAGCCGAAAAAAGGTAACTCAGGCTTAACCTGCTGGGAGAATATTTAGCTGTGACAGTTTATCATAAGCTACAGCTCTCTCATAAATCAAGAGAGTCATCTTGTCCCATCACTTCATGGCAAATCAAAGGGGGAAAAGTGGAAACAGTGACAGATTTTATCTTCTCGGGCTCCAAAATCACTGTGGAGGGTGACTGCAGCCATGAAATGTAAAGACGCTCACTCCTTGGAGGGAAAGCTATGACAAACCTAGGCAGCATATTAAAAAGCAGAGGCATCACTTTGCTGACAAAGGTCTGGATAGTCAAAGCTATGGTTTTTCCAATAGTCAGGTACAGTTGAAAGAGTTGGACCATAAAGAAGACTGAGAACTGAAGAATTGATGCTTTCTAACTGTGGTGCTGTAGACTCTTGAGAGTCCTTTAGACAGCAAGGAGACCAAACCAGTCAATCCTAAAGGAAATCAGTCCTGAATACTCTCTGGAAGGACCGATGTTGAAGCTGAAGCTTCAGTACTTTGGTCGCTGATGTGAAATCATTGGAAAAGAGTCTGATGCTGGAAAATATTGAAGGCCAAAGAAGAATCGGGCAAGAGAGGATGAGATGGTTAGATAGCATCACCGACTCAATGGACACGAGTTTGCGCAAACCCTGGGAGAGACTGAAGGATAGGGAAGCCTGGCATGCTGCAGTCCACGGGGTCACAAAGAGCCAGACAAGACTTAGTGACTGAACAGCAACAACCTAGGAGCTCACAGATGGGTTGAGAAAAACGAAACAATAGAAACATTCTCATGATTCACTTCATGAGGTCGATGTACTCACTGACCATCCAACTTTGGCCACCACCAATGTCTCAGGAAACAACACTCAAGCTGCTGGAAACTTGGGGCAACGCTCCCCTGTCCTAATGGTCCCTGATTTGGGGGGTGGCCAACATACACAGGGTCGGGCCCGAGTGAGTGATTAACGCTTTCCCTTTTCACAACACACTGTTCCTTCAAGCTCTTTCTCACCCTTTCTGGCCCCCTCGTCAAAGCCCTGTATCCTTTTGTCTTTAATTCACAGAAAGAAAAAGCCTAGGCCATCGCCGAGGGACCTGCCGCCACGTCTCTGCTTCCCGAATCAAAGGGAACGGGCAAGAAACACTCGAGAGCTGCACCCTGGCTTCAACATTCAGTCGGGAACAGTAGCGGGAGAGGCAGGGCACTTGCTCCTGATGCCAGGGGCCCTGCAGAGGCTCGGGAGACAGTGGCGCCATGCTACCGCACTGCTTCCCAGCCTTCTTTCTTTTCAGTATCACTCTTTTCCAAGGAACTTCTTCTGAATTTTCCTAATTGCCCCTCTTCTCCGTGAAATGCTCAGTGTCACAGATTCACTGTATATCCACCTATATACTGTGTGTCTGTGCTTCATTATCGGGTTGGCCAACAATTCCCTTTGGGCTTTCCATAAGATCTAATGGAAAAAAAATTCAGACCTTTTGTCCAACCCAATATATTTAAAAGAATGAGTTTTTTTCTTCTTCTTCTTTCTTTCTTCCTTCTTTCCTACCTTTCTCAAATGAAATTTTTGGTCAGCTCAATATATTTTTTAAAATATGCTTTCTGTCTTTCTGTCTGGCTTTTCTTCCTTCTTTCCTGAACAAATTTTTTGGCCAGCCCGATACACATAAAAGAATGAGTTTCTTTCTTTCTCAAACGAACATTATGCACAGCCCAATATATTTAAAAGAATTTTTTTCTTTCTTCTCTTCCTTCCTTCCTTTCTTGAACAAACTTTTTGGCCATCCAAATATATTTAAAAGAATGAATTTTCTTTCTGTATCTCTCTTTCTCATGCTTCCTTCCCTTTTCCTTCCTTTTTTTTTAATCTTTTCCCTGGCTCTGAAAATAACCAATTTTCACCCCTGCGTACTGACACCATTCCTGCTGAGTTTGCATATGCCAGCTAGTACCTGCTTCTTAGACCTTGGGAATGCAGTGATCTGCCCACTGAATTTTTTTCTCTCTAGGGCAGGGCTTCTTAACCTCTGAACCCTTGACCTTCAGGCCAAGTCACCCTTTTTGCCTCAGGGGCAGTCCTGGGCAGGGTAGCATGGTTAGCATTATTCCTGGCCTCTAGATGCCAGTAACACTTTTATCCCCCATTCCCACTTGTAACAACCCAAAATGTCTCCAGACCTTGTTAAATGTCCCCTGGGGCATTTATGGGGGGACAAAATACCCCCTGGCTGAGAACCAGTACTCCTGGAGGGAGGAACACAGCAGTGAGCAAGGCAGGCAGAGCCCCTGTCTGTTTTGCTACTAAACAGTTAATTAATTTTAACAGCCCTCAGATGCTTTACTTCTCAAAAAAATTAAATAATATTAAAGTTCCTCTCCAACCTTATTATCCTATTGCAAGTGATGTCTTTGTGTTTCTAATTTAATAAACCTGGGCTATTTAGAATAGCACTTTCTCCCTCCAAGGTTTGAACTAAAATCACATATACAACTGACTCCACTTTAAACAAAGCTCAAAAGCATTTACTGATGTTCTTCCAAAATCGGTTTGTGAATGACCTTATGCAAGGAAAGTTATGCAGATATCCTCTCCTTATAGACTACAGTCCTGAGCAAGTGCCTCGTGGTCCTGCAGAGAGCTGAGCACAGCAATACACACACTGGGGCACACAGCGAGCGTCATGCTTTATGAGTATGAAGCCACCAAGGAGTGTAATAAAATCACATCGAGCCTCATTAAACATTTTGTTGACTTTTTGTTAAAGTCATCTCTCTCTCCTCCCCTTCCTCACTCATTCATTTTCTCTCCCTCCCCCCTCATATAACTTGACACTTTTCTTTTAATTGGAGGATAATCGCTTTTCAATATTGCGTTGACTTCTGCCATCCAACAACTTGAATCGGTCGTATACACCCTCCCTTCTCGAACCTCTCCCCAACCCCCCACCCCTCTAGGTCACCACAGGGTGCAGGGCTGAGCTGCCCGTGCCTGCGCGGTGGCCTCACACGGGTTATCTACTTTACACACAGCCGTGTGCATACGTCAGCACTACCTTCCCAATTCTTCCCCCTCTCTCCTTCCCCTGCTGTGTCCAAAGTCTGCTCTCTGTGTGTGCGTCTCTATTCCTGCCCTGAGGCACTGTTTACAGCAGCTGAACAGGAAAGCAACCTAGATGCCCATCGACAGAAGAACGGGTAAAGAAGGTGTGGCATGTAAATACAGTGGAGTATTATTCAGCCATAAAAAGGAGTGCGTTTCAATCAGTTCTGGTGAGGTGGATGAACTTAGAGCCTGTTCAGTTCAGGTCAGTCGCTCAGTCGTGTCTGACTCTTTGCGATCGCATGATTCGCAGCACGCCAGGCCTCCCTGTCCATCACCATCTCCCAGAGTTCACTCAAACTCATGTCCATTGAGCCGGTGATGCCACCCAGCCATCTCATCCTCCGTCGCCCCCTTTTCCTCCTGTCCCCAATCCCTCCCAGCATCAGAGTTTGTTAGAATGAAGTAACTCAGAAAAAGAAAAACAAACTTCACATATGAATACATATATATGGAATATAAATTGATGTTTTGCAACTTGAAAGCCAGTACTGAATTGAACGATAATAATAATAGAAACTGGATCTTATATTAACATGCCACTTCCCTGGCTCAGACGGTAAAGAATCTGCCTGCAATGCAGGAGTCCCTGGTTTGATCGCAGGTGCAGAAGATCCCATGGCGAGGGGAATGGCTATCCATTCCACAATTCCTGCCTGGAGAATTCCACGGACAGAGGAACCTAGCAGGCTGCAGTTCATGAGGGTTGTAAAGAGTCAGACAAAACTGAGCAACTAACTCTTTTACTTAGCACCATCGAAAGTACTTCTCACACACAGAAAAGTCATAATGTTGACCATGAAAAAGGCATTGTTCCAACTTAAGAAGTCATGCAGAACAGGGAGGCTTAGAAGAGTTTAGAGATGGCAAAGAGTCTGCTCACAGACCCTTTAATCAGGTTACACGGGAGCCTTTTGGACAATATTGAAAACATCCTACTATTCTTGCAACCGCCAAGCTCTATTTGCCCAAGGTCAACAAAATATTGCCTTCCTGGACACAGAAATCAACTCAGAGCCTCTGAGTGAGAAGAGGATTGAGGTCAATTTTTATGCAGTTCATGTCTCTTCAACCTAGGAGATCATGTGGTATCTCACTGAACAAGGGGTGAACATTAAACACTTACCACATTAAGTGGTAAACATTTACCACTTGAAACAGAAAATCTACCTAAGAATGAAATTGACTTTAAAGAGAAGGTCCAAATGGGTGGAAGATCCATCTGCAACTCGGAGGGCTGATACACCCCCTAGCTTGATGCTTTCCATTGGAAAATCACCATCTAATAGATGGCTGACACGTGTACTTGGTTTAAACGGTTGCTGCATTTCATCTATGTATGTATTTGGCTGAGCCGCGTCTTCCATGCTGCGTGCAGGATTTCTCCAGCTGGGGCTACTCCCCAGCTGTGCTGGGCGGGCTCCTCGCTGTGGCGGCTTCTCTTCTTGAGAAGCACAGGCTCTAGGGGCTTGGGCTCAGGAGCTGTGTTACATGGGCTTAACTGCTCTGCTACATGTGGGATCTTCCCGGACCAGGGATGGAACCCAAGTCCCCTGAATCAGCAGGCAGATTCTTAACCACTGGACCACCAGGGAAGTCCCCTCATGGGCTCTGAAATCCCTTAAATAACTGGAGAAGCACACTGAAGATCAGGATGAGCTCTTGTTTTTTTAAACTAATGACCACTGTTAAGTGGATCACTGTTAGCCCTGGAGTTTGACCAAAGAACTACCCAGGAAGAGGTTGTTGTTTTTTTTCTTTTTTCTTTTTTTCCTATGTAGACAGGGAATGGAGGTTGGCTTCCATTTCCTTTCCATTTTGATGGTCAAATCATCTTGAAAGGAGAGGATATTTTAAGTTGTTAGAACTTAAAATTCCATATTTTTGTGGCTGGCTCAGCATCCAGGAAACATATAACTATTATCTAGTGTCTTGTTCCTTTTGCCAGAACTCACTGAAGACCTTGAGGGACGACCCCCTCCCCAGTGTCATACTCCCACAGGCAACAGACTTGATCTTTCTAACCAAGGGACCCAGGTGTAGATATCCTGTTGGCAAACTCATCTATGAGTTAGCTAAGTGCCTGCTGGGGTCGACATCTAGGGACTGCCATCAGAAACCCTGAACGGTTGCTATCCCATTTTGGAGTCCTCTCTCTCTCTCTAGCCCAAAGTTAAACTAACTGGCTGAAGAACCAGGAACCTCTAAAGAGACGTCCAAAGGGAAAACCAAATAGCTCATAAAATCTTGCCCCAGTCTGTAAAACAGCAAAAGAGACACTTAGCATAGAGTGTTGTTTTCCTGGTTTTTGTTATTTTATGAGGTCTCAATAAGATTCCTGGGGCTGCTGTAAAAAAGATTTCTTTCTAGTGGTTTGCTAGGCTAGATCCCTCCGCCTCTCAGTCCCACCTCCTCTTCATGCCGCCCCTTCTTTGTCTGATAGACAAAAGGGTTTCTGCATCCTACCCTAGTTCTGTCAACTGGTTTTTTTTGTTTGTTTGTTCGTTTGTTTGTTTGCTGAAAATGCTTCTTTTCTTTCAGGCAGTGTTTGCTTCTGATGGTGCTTGTCAAAGCTCAAATTATGGATTGAGCAAAGCTCTGTGTACATAGCGTTATTAAAAAATACAATATGGTAAAGTTTCCCAATACTGGAAGGTGAATGCTGTGCCGCCCAGACCTTCCTCAGCATCCCTGAGTGGTCCTCTCCCTTGTCCTTGCACGTATCAATGGAATAGACACACCTGGTATTTGGCCCAGTCCCACAATGGGTCCACCTGACGTGAACAGCTGACTCAAGGGAAAAGACCCTGTATCTGGGAAAGAATGAGGACAGGAGGAGGCGGGGGGGGCCAGAGGATGAGACGGTTGGATTTTATTATTGACTCAATGGACATGAGTTTGAGCAGACTCTGGGAGAGAGTGAAGGACAGGGAAGCCTGGTGTGCTGCAGTCCATGGGGTCACAAAGAGTCAGACACAAGCAACTGAACGTACGTGATGGGTCCTTGGCTGGTAGGGTGAGAACTATCAAAGCAGAGGGCAACTCAGAGCTCTGAAACCATCCCCTCTCCTGGATGAGACAGTAAGTCAATATCAGTATTTCATCTTGAAAAGATGGCAGACATTAATGCCACCCTTAAAAATTTAAAGGGTTAAATCAGAGATCAGCAAACTGTAGATCACTCTGGTCTTCTCTGAGTGGCCTATGAGCTAAGGATGGATTTATATTTACATATATATATTTGGCTGCCATGTGGCATGCAGAATCTTAGTTCCCTCTGCAGGCAATGGAAGCATGGACTCTTAACAACTGGACTACCGGGCAAGTCCCTTGGATTTATATTTTTAAATAGCTAAGCTTTAGATGCTTAACTAGTTGTCGTAGTTTAGTTGACAAGTTTGTCTCCAGACTTACAGTGGTACATGCATTCAAAGTCACTTCAGTCTTGTCCGACTCTTTGCAACCCCCCTGGACTGTAGCCCACCAGATTCCTCTGCCCATGGGCTTCTCCAGGCAAGAATACCAGAGTGGATCACGGTGCCCTCCTCCAGGGGATCTTCCCAACCCGGGGATGGAACCTGCGTCTCCTGCACTGGCAGCCGGGTTCTTTACCACCAGCGCCACCTGGGAAGTCTTTCATCCTTTGACAAAACATCGTCTGCAGAGATCTGGACCGTCTAGAGACGCCACAGAACAGCACACTAGTCTGCTTAGGTCGATGGCACGGTGTCCATCAGTCCATCAGAAGAGCCAGGAGACGACTAGCACATCAGAGGCCTTTGTAAGATACGTGTGCTCCAAAGCACGTAGGATAAATCCTACAAAGATACAGGGGTTATGGGACTTCCCTGGTGGTCCAGTGGTTAAGAATCCACCATGCAATCCAAGGGATGCAGGCTCCATCCCTGACGGGGAACTAAGATCCCACGTGCCTCCCGCATGATGCCGCAGTGAAGACCCAACACAGCCAGATAAATTCATAGATAAGTATTTTTTAAAAGATACAGGGGTTTTCAGTAGAGGTCTTACAGTCGGGCAGGGAGGCATTTTAGCACAGAGGTCAAAAGAACAGTCTTTTGCATCCCTTATATGTGAAATCTAAAAAGAAAGGAAGCAAATGAGCTTACCTACAAAACAGAAGTAACAGATCATCACTGACTCCATGGACGTGAACTTGAGGGAGCTCTGGGAACGGGTGATGGACAGGGTCACAAAGAGTCGGACACAACTAAACGACTGAATTGAACTGAACAAAACAGAAAGACACTCGTACTTAAAGAATGAACTTATGGTCGCCAGGGGGCTTGGATGGGGGAAGGAAGAGGTAGTTAGGGACTTTGGGATGGAAACGTACACAGTTCTGTATTTAGAATGGATAATCCACAAGGACTTACCATACAGCACATGGAACTCAAGTGTTACGTGTCAGCCTGGCTGAGAGCGGAGCTGGGAGAGAATGGATACATGTTTACCTACAACTGAGTCCGTTCACTGCTCACCTGAAACCACCACAACACTGTTAACAGGCTGCTGCTGCTGCTGCTGCTAAATCACATCAGTCGTGTCCGACTCTGTGTTAACAGGCTAAACCCCAATAAAAAATTAAAAAGTTAAAAAAAAAAAAAGTCCTTTGGTATTCTCTGCCAAGCAAAGACTAGGTACTCAGAAACTGGAAGGTAAAGAGACTCACGGTACTGATAATAACGGTAACTTATAAGTTTGGAGGGCTTTTCTGGTGGCTCATATGGTAAAGAACCTGCCTGCAATGCAGGAGACCCGTGTTCGATCCCTGGGTCAGGAAGATCCCCTGGAGAAGGGAATGGCAACCCACTCCTATATTCTTACCTGGTGAATCCCATGGGCAGAGGAGCCTGGCAGGCTACAGTCTATAGGGTCGAAAAGAGTCAGACACGACTGAGCAACTAACACTTTTGAGTTAGGAAGATCTGGCCCTGTATTTTTTATTAACCTGCCCTCGTCTTAAGTCTTAATTTTGTCATGCCATGTAGCAATATGATGCCTTGATTTGGGTAACTGGAGTCTGATCAAAATGTTGGTTCAGCCCCCTTAGCAGTTGTGAAACCCTGTGCATGTCATTTCATATCTCTCTGAGTCATGTGTATTATCCCCTGTAACAATAGGTTTAGATCAGATAACGTCTAAAATATCTTCCATCTTGCAGTCCTTGATGGCAGCTCTGATCCACAAGCAGCTATCTAAATTTACATATTAATTAAATGACAATCTGACTCCTCAGCTGCACTAGCCACAGTGTTCAACACTCACGAGTGCCCAGTGGGCAGCAGAGGCTCAGAACACCCCCAAGCCATAGGAAGCTCTGTGGACAGCCCTACTCTGCAATACTGTTATAATACCTTCCAGTCTGTTTAGGTCCAATTTACACATGCATACACACCCTGGAAGCTCAGCTGGCAAAGAATCCACCTGCAATTGCAGGAGACCCAGTTCAGTTCCTGGGTTGGGAAGATGCCCTGGAGAAGGGATAGGCTACCCACTCCAGTATTCTTGGGCTTCCCTGGTGGCTCAGACAGTAAATAATCCACCTGCAGTGCAGCAGACCTGAGTTTGATCCCTGGGTTAGGAAGATTCCCTGGAGGAGGGCATGGCGATCCACTCTGGTATTCCTGCCTGGAGAATTCTCATGGACAGAGGAGCCTGGCAGCCTGCAGTCCATGGGGTCACAGACAGTCAGACACCACTGAGTGACTAAGCACACACACATAAGTAAATAATCCATAATCTAAGAGCTAACAGCATCTGAAATTATTCATTCATAAGTGCTCAGCACTAGGAGATTTATACATAGTATCTCACTTAATTTCATCACACACCATCCCTATGAAACTGTTAACATGTTCTACCATGAAGATAATACTTTGTCCACTCAATGTGAAGAGACAACTCACTGGAAAACACCCTGATGCTGGGAAAGATGAAAGGTGGGAGAAGAAAGGGATGGCAGAGGAGGAGATGGCTGGATCACCGACTCGATGCAAGTGACTCTGAGCAAACTCCGGGAGACAGTGAAGGACAGGGAAGCCTGACACTCTGCAGTACATGGGGTCACAAAAACTCAGACATGACTGAGCAACAACCACCATATAGACAAGGAGTCTATTTAGTTTCTTAAAGTGGTTAAACCTTTATCCCCAGTGGTAGAGGAAAGATCCTTAAGCACTATCCCTACTTTCTTCTATCAGTTTCGATGCTGATGGCACTTACAATGTGTCTGACTCTGAATCCCAATACGGTCAGAACTCAAGCAGCTAGTAACTGGCTTGCAGGCCCTTGGACGCAGAGGCTTGCCTAGCTTCTAAGTTCTCAGGGCAGCGTACTGGAAACAAAGGCAGCATTGCCTGGAAAGGGTCCCACCCTCTGGTTTTCAAGTTCATTATTTGTCTCAGGACGACACTTGGGCCACTCTGTGCACATCTCTCCCCTGACCTTCACACATATTCTCTTTGTTAATCTTTTTTTTTTTTTTTTCCTATACTGAAATCTGAAAATAGCACAGTTGTCTGGATGCTCTTCTATTTCATTAATTTAATAACGGCATAGATGTCTGGATACTGTGTTATTCCTGGAAATAGCACGGCATAGACACTAGCCTAAAAATAGCACAGGTCTCTGGATGCTGTGTTACTCCATCAGTTTAGTAACTCCAATAGCATTCTGCTTCTGGCCTACATGCTGCTTTCAGAGTGTACCTAAGTGCTCGTGTNTAATTTAATAACGGCATAGATGTCTGGATACTGTGTTATTCCTGGAAATAGCACGGCATAGACACTAGCCTAAAAATAGCACAGGTCTCTGGATGCTGTGTTACTCCATCAGTTTAGTAACTCCAATAGCATTCTGCTTCTGGCCTACATGCTGCTTTCAGAGTGTACCTAAGTGCTCGTGTTTGTGGCGATAGAAAACCACCTGGCTGTTAGGACTGGAGGTTCGGAAGAATTCCTTGACTTGGGCAAGTTGAGAACTGAATTTTATATTTTGGAAGAAAAAAGGGGGATTCCCAGGTAAGAGTTGTGAAATCTAACTGACTAAAGTTCAGCTGGCTCTAAATTGTTTTTTTGAGATGAAATGGTACTGCTGCACATTTTGAGGGACGATAATACAGCTGAAAGGCAACCTGGCTTAGAGCCAGAAGACTTGTGTTTTTGTACTAACTCTGCCACTCATTGCTGCGGGCCTTGGACCAGCAGTTAAACTATTGAGTCTTATTCTCCTCCTCTGAAAATGGTTGGGCCCAACCTACCCCTTTGAGACCAAGGAAAGGTGGTAACTGCACATTTTAATGTAATCAATGCTGCTTTCAAATGTTGATTTTACATTCTATGAATGTATATAAAAATAACCTCAAAAAAAATTAATGTTTAAATGTTTAAAGGAAGGCTTTAAATGTCTCCTGTATTAGCCCTGTAAAACTTATAGGACTGTCTCAACGTATCATTGACTCAATGGACATGAATTTCAGCAACCTCTGGGAGATCGTGAAGGACAGGGAAGCCTGGCATGCTGCAGTCCATGGGGTCACAACAAGTCAGATATGACTGAGCCACTGAACAACAGCAAACATATCGTTGATCTTAAGTCAAGGGGATATGTTATTTCCAGGTTGTTTTTTTTAAGTTGGCAGAGAGCAGACATCAGTATTATTCATAAATACCTTCTTCTGTTCTATTTTGGGGAATATATAGAGTGATATTTCCTTGGTGTCCCCTTGAATTAAGGAAAGCTATTTGACTAATTCTGTCCAGGAAGCTTTGAGCAGAAGTTGCTTGTGTGGAAAAAAGGAAGAAGCTACTTGTGTGATTTTGAATGGTAAGAAATTCTCTATGTTCTCTCCCTCGGCTGTGATAATAGAAAAAACAAAGCACTGGCTGGCATGGCGATGTTAGGACACTGAGGCCACCTGGCATGCTGAGCTCCTTAGAGAAGACGCTTTACCCACACCGAGCGTCTGTGATCGCCTCAGACGGGGTCACAGGATGGCTGCACGTAGCTGTATGCTCCCTTGCTCAGATCTAACACACGAAAGAAAAGGCTCTCTCCAAGACACAAAATACAAGTTTTTCCTCTTGGTCTACCTGAGCTAAGCTAGGTCCTACCATACAGGAGATGTATTTACTCTAAAAAGTTATTTGTTGTTTATCTAAAATTCAAATTTAATTGAGTTTCTCATATTTTTATCCGGCAACTGTAGTCCTGATAGACTTTGCTGCTGTCATTTCTCAGTGGCTAAGTCCTGTCCAACTTTCTGTGACCCCGTGGACTGTAACCTATCAGGCCCTTCTGTCTACTGGGTTTTCCAGGCATGAATCCTGCAGTGCATGGATCTTCTTCAGGGACTCTTCTGGGAGCAGGGATTGAACCTGGGTCTGTGGCGTTGGCAAGCAGATTCTTTACCACTGAGCCATAGGGAAGCCCCCCTGACTGACTGACTGACCCGAATGTCTTCTAGAGGGAGGACGGGAGGACACAGGAACAAAACCGGGCTGCATGTCTTTCCTTTTTACCAAGAAAGCAGACACACTGGATGCTAAACGCAGAAAGCACCAGCGTCTGCCCTAACAGATGCCCATTAAGGGATTTCTGAAGAGCAGTCCCAGGATGAGCTGCTTTATTCAAAAAATAATCTCAAACTTAAACCTGGGATTAGTAAGTATTATCATTCAATCCAACTGTATAAATATTTATTGAACACTTTTAAACAACAAGGCACTAGTGAAGATTCTGGAGTCTCTGCTACCAAGGTGCTCCTCAAGCACTAGGGAGAATTAAGGAAGTGTGAGAGCAGATATGAGGGACACCACGTGCGGGTTTCAGGGAGCCATGGGGTGCCAGGGCAACGCCATCCTTGCAGAGCCAGTGTTGGAAGCGTGGGAAAGGGTGTGGGCAAGAAGTGAGACACGGAGCCACCAGGAGGCAGAGGCCAGAAGGGACCTCATGGCCAATGTTTACAGAGAAATTTCAGTCCAAATTTGAAATCTTTTTTTTCTTCTAATGATTTTNAGCCATGGGGTGCCAGGGCAACGCCATCCTTGCAGAGCCAGTGTTGGAAGCGTGGGAAAGGGTGTGGGCAAGAAGTGAGACACGGAGCCACCAGGAGGCAGAGGCCAGAAGGGACCTCATGGCCAATGTTTACAGAGAAATTTCAGTCCAAATTTGAAATCTTTTTTTTCTTCTAATGATTTTTTAAACTTGGAGCACTACTACTTTATAATGAGTTGACAGGCACTGAAGAGTCTAAAAATGATTAGATACAGGGTGTACAGCTGAGGTACTGTAGAAATGGAGTTTTTAATCCCTTAGCTGTTGGTTGGAAGGGTGAGAAGGCAAGAGAAAAAATTCAAAGATGAAAAATATGCCCTTGCCTCTTAAAGAATCCTTTCGAAAATGTCAAACCAGAATTGCTCATGTATCTCGCTTTCTCTTTGTCACAATCCTTTAACGTAAGACAAAAGATAAAAATGTCAGGATCACAGGGAAACCCAGATGAATTTTTTGGCCAACCCAATAGTGTTTTGAAATTTTATAAATTTTATATTTCACAAAATGCACATTCAGCATGAAGGCTGGTTATCAGCTGATCTATTTGGACGTTTCTAGTAAACCTATCCATGTTTGCTTCAGAGTTAACTGTCAACACTATGATGTGCAAGACACACAGAGGAGAGAGATATGAAAGAACAGCCTGAGGCCTCAAAGAGCGGGCAGTCGCCAAGACCCCATGACATGGAGACAGCAGAGCTGGGACAGAACTCACCTTTTACGATTCTTCATTCTGTATCCACCCAACTTCCTGCCCCTTGTGAGGTAAACTAAGTGGCCCAGCAGTTACTTCGGATAGAAAGCATTACCACTTGCAACTTAGAAGAGTAGGGAGAACACCATCGAAAACGATGACATCCAATTCTCTTCCAAGGCTTAAAAAGGTCCTCACTTGGCACCCGTCTTAAATTGAAGGAAAGAGTAGTTCACAGACAGTTGGTAAGAACTACAGGCCAGTGAATCCCCATGAAGAGAATAGTCACATCTATACTCATGTAGAACCCATGGAAAACATGGAGAAATGAGACATTGGAGTGTTTTTACAAACTGTTATTGTTGAACCAGGCCCAGAAACCCACAACAGAGCACATAGGTCTGGAACTTGGCAAGACTCAAAATTAATGGTAGCGTCATAAAGTTATATATAATAACTTCTTAAACCATGCACCAGGAAGGAGGCTCATATAGGGAAACCACCTCAGCCCACCCATAAATAATCCACATTAATATCATAGGAGAGGTCATAGGCTGGAGTCATGTGCTGACATCTGGCTGTTTCTGGCAGGATAGCCTGTACGGTCTCCACAAATGGCCTTTAATTAGTGGTAGGTTGTCCCAGCAGAGGGCAGCGTGGGCAGGAATGGTCATTTGGACTCCCCTCCTCATGCCTGGCTCCTAGGGCTCTTGGCACATCGTCAGAAGCGCCACTGTGGTTCCTGCCAATGGGTCTTATGTCACCAGTGGCAGCCCCCTGCACTACCATCATCGCTGGAGGGAGGTCTCCTTGGAGACACTCTTGGCTACAAGGGCTTGGTGCAAATTGGCTGGGAAATTTGGAAGATAGATGAAGGTGGAGAGAATCAGTGGGATAAACATGACTTTAGGGGCGTCCCCTACAGGAGTCTTTGGGTTTTGGTGCCAAGAAGGCTGGTTAGCCTTCTTGAACTCAATACCTTCTGATGGTACTTCCCTGGTGGTCCAGTGGCTAAGATCCCATGCTCCCAAGACAGGGGCCCAGGTTCAGTCCCTGGTTAGGCAACTAAAGATCCCACAGGCTGCAACTAAAGATCCCACATGCCACAGCAAAGACTCAGCATAGCCAAATAAATAACTACTAAAAACAACACACACATTCTGAACTCTTTCAGCAGCAGGAAGAGATACGGACTAGGCTTGTCTCCTTCCACGTCTGAGTTAAGTGGCAGAGGAAAATGCCCACAGGTCATTTTTCAAGAGCCAAGCTGCTGATGGATCCTAAGACCCATTGCCCGGAAATAAAACAATCAGGCTTCTGTTCCAGATATAAAGAGAACATGACTTACCGTGTCCAAAATGGAACGCAACAGGCAGCAAAATCACGTCTTGAATTCACTAGTCCCAGAAGTCCAGAGGACACTGGGGCCCTGAGCAGTGAGGCGAGTTCCTCTTCTGAACTGAAAAACAGGAAGATATTCTTGTGTACCTGACCCTCAGCAGGGACATGTGAGAATGGATCACATCAGGAGCCTTCTAAGCTAGGTGAGTCTCTGGCCAGGACTGGAGCCACGCTCTGCTCTCCACAGTGAAAGAGGGTATTGGCCGGTGGACAGGTGAGCATTTGGCCAATTTCCTGTTGGGTTTTTCCGCTGACGGCCTTGGAGTTTTATGTTTCAGAATGTGGTGGTAGTGAGAGTCACACTTAGCCAACTCAGCCTCCTCAAACAGAGCAGCGACAAAAGCCCAGGAGGAGAACAATCTGCGTCTTCAGAACGTTGGGCAGATGCTCCACCCCCGACTGCTCTCTCAGTATCTCGCCTGACGACCTCCATCTGCTGTTGCCGTTTAGTCTTTCAGTCACGCCCAGCTCTTTGTGACTCCATGGACTGCAGCACACCAGGCCTCTCTGTCCCTTCCCGAGTTTGCCCAAGTCTGTGTCCACGGAATTGGTAAGGCCAACCAGCCGTCTCATCCTCTGTCGCCCTCTTCTCCTCCAATCTTTCCCATCATCGGTCTTTTCCAATAAGTTGACAACTTTAATGGGTTCACTCAAATGCAGTTTCCAAGACTGACATGGATTTCTACATGACACAGAAATCCCAGAAGACCAGGAGGACCATTTCAGTATGCAACCTGGGAGACGCCACACCGCCTAGATGGGAGGGGCATCTTCCTCTAGGGTGAAGGGTACAAACACCTGGTCATAGACAGGAGACCTTCTATTTCAGGCAAGGTGAACCGCAGGAAGACTGAGGGGACAGGGGCAAACCTTTATTACCAGGAGCTTTGTGAAAGTCACGAGACTTTGAGGAAGTATATAAATCATGAGAAGAATCAATAGAAATAAAAAAAAAAAAGCCCTAGGGACTTCCCTGGTGATCCAGTGGCTAAGACTCCAAGCTCTCAATGCAGGGGCCCAGGTTCCAGCCCTGGTCAGGGGACTAGATCCCATATGCCACAACCAACCGTTCACATGACACAGTGAAGACTGAAGAGCCTGCATGCCACAACTTAGACCAGCCACAACCAAATAAACAGATTTCAAAGAAAAAAAGAAAGAGAAAATCCCTAATGTCTTCCCTATACATACATGTGGAATATCTCCAATCAAATTAATATCACATGGGCCGAGAAACTTCCAGATAAGATAGATAGCAATCATTCAGATACAAATTTCATAGATTTAAGCTGAAAGTTATCTCATGTCAAAAGTTATAAAGGGAAGGTCAAGGCCCAGAGTATTCCTGACAACGCTTTCACTCTTCCTCATTTTGGGGATAAACCAGAGAGACAAAATGGAGATCCCTGTGTGAGCTTATTTTACATTTTTTTTTTTTTAACGTGGACCATTTTTAAAGTCTTTGTTGAATTTGTTACAATATTGCTTCTGTTGTTTATGTGTTCATTTTTTGTTCCCACATGTGAGAGCTTAGCTCCCCAGTGAGGGATGGAACACACACCCTGCACTGGAAGGTGAAGTCTTAACCTCTAGACCACCACAGAAGTCCCCAGACATGAGTTTTGATTCAGCAACTTACTGACTCTGTGACTCTGCAAGTCTTCCTTTGTAAAATGGGAATTACAGATACATGTCTCATTTGTTCATTCATTTAATTGCTATTTAATCCCCTGGAGAAGGGAATGGCTACCCACTCCAGTATTCTTGCCTGGAAAACCCCACGGACAGAGGAGCCTGGTGGCCTACAGTCCGTGGGGTTGCAAGACTGGGACATGACTGAGTGACATACATGTGCTTAACACTTTCACTTTTGTATCTTGGGCACCAATTAAGATGTCAGAAGAGTTGCAATGGACAGCAACAAGAAAAGACAAAACTTCCACTTTCATGGGTCTTACATTCTCGTAGGAGAGCCAGATAATAAATTTATTTGTTAATATGTAACACGCAGGTAGTGATAAAAAGGCAAGTAATATGGGAGAGAGGGATAAGATAAGTGACTCGTGTGGTGGTGAGGGTACCACTTCAGATGGATGGAAAACCAAGTCCTCTCTCCAACAGAAGAAATTTGAGCAAGGATCCGAACATGTCTTGATGGAATNTTATTTGTTAATATGTAACACGCAGGTAGTGATAAAAAGGCAAGTAATATGGGAGAGAGGGATAAGATAAGTGACTCGTGTGGTGGTGAGGGTACCACTTCAGATGGATGGAAAACCAAGTCCTCTCTCCAACAGAAGAAATTTGAGCAAGGATCCGAACATGTCTTGATGGAATAAGTCACGAGGCTATTCAACAGTAGACTATCCCCAGGCAGTAAAGACACCAAACATGAAGGTTTGGATGCTTAATGTGTAGGAAGAAATGCCAGGAGGTCAGTGGAACAAAACAAGCCAGTGTCCAAGGTCGGAGTCCAGTGGGGACCAGAGCCCATGAGGCATCATGTACATTTTTACTCTATGACATTCAAGGGAAGGACTTGATTTCCATGTGCCCGTCACCTGTAAAACTCCGGAGCTGCACA
>SJYA01002462.1:0-35645 GCA_006410615.1 Neotragus moschatus | reverse complement strand
GGGGGGGGCCTCAGTGCCTCCTCTCCCTCGGGAGAACGGAAAGACGCCTGTGGCCTACGTAGGTGGTGATTGGTATTCCACGTAAGCCAAGTTATTCCGCCTCTTTTCTCTGCTAATTTTCTAATCCCTCTCTATCTGTAATGAGACAAGTTTTTCCTAGGACGCCTATCCGTCTCCACCTTCGAATCACCCTGGATCCACCGGGGCTGGACCCCGGCACTCGTCAGAGGAATAGATAGACTGCCGTTGGGTGTTTTGGTCAGCTTTAGTAGGAAGTTGACTCAGGCCTGCACTCCTCGCAGAAGCCAGACAGAGGGTAGGCGTCCTACTCACAAATCTTTAGGCAGTGCTGAAAGCAGAGTCACTTCAGACGTGTAGGTCCTGTTGCAGCCAGCAGAATGTGCTTGCTTCTTGTGGACAGGGGCTTCCCAGATACGGAGAGAAAAACTTAGACGGGAACTGAGTAGCAAGGTGGAGGCTGAATGCAAGGGATGGAAAGCTGTGTGCAGGACAGGGCAAACGCCTCTTCCCGCCGCTCGGCTATCCAGCCCAGTTCCCTGCTCTGCCCCACCCCCCACCAGCACCCAGCCTCACTCTCCTGCGCCAGGAGGGATCACCAGGTCGTGTCAGGACCGCGTTGCTGCCGTTGCTTAGTTGCTTGGTCCTGTCCGATCCTTTGTTACCCCATGGACTGTACCCACCCGCCCCACCCACCGGGCTCCACTGTCCGTGAGATTTCCCAGACAAGAATACTAGAGTGCGTTGCCATTTCCTCCTCCGGGGATCTTCCCAACCCAGGGATCCAACCGGTGTCTCCTGCATTTGTAGGGGATTTGTTTTTAAATCATTCGAGCCTGCAGAGAACCCCCTCCGGACCCTAACCAAACTCAAGGGGCAAATTATATACACTTTTTGGAGAAAGGGGCACCCTAAACTCTAAAACAAGCATTTCCTTTGTACTGGGAATGATTAAAATGGTCTAAAAATTGACAATGTTGAAAGATATATCGCCTACCTTTGCTGAATTTCAAGCTGATGTTAAAGATCGTGGATGTGTTTTACAACGTCGGTGTGATTCAGCTAAGTAGCAAAAGTACATCCAGATGAACAACATCATAGAATCTCAAAGCCCTCAAAAACACATGCAGGTGTTTGTCATGAGCCTCCACAAAGCACATAAAGAAGGAGCTTGAAAGTCTTAGTCGCTCAGTTGTGTTCAGATCTTAGCGACACTGTGGTCTGTAGCCCGCCAAGTTCCTTTGTCTGTGGGATTCTCCAGGCCAAGAATACTGGAGTGGGTGGCCATGCCCTCCTCCAAGGGATCTTCCCGACCCAGGGATCAAACCCTCATCCCCTGCATTGCAGTCAGATTCTTTGCCCTCTGAGCCATATAATTTCTGTTTAATAACTCATTGGTTGGCAGAAAATATTTCAGTGATTTTTTTTTTTTTCTTCCAGGAACACAGACAGCCAGGGTGGTTAAATGAAGACTAAAACTTAGGGGCTCTGACTTGAGTCTGGCCAGCACGGATCACAGCAACACGGACGGCCACGTGTCTCGCCTTGCCCCTGAACTTTGACAGTAAATGTTTGACTGATTTGACTGGTGAGGAGGACCTGAACAGTAATAGTTCACAGGGGGAAACGGAACTCCGTGTCGCTCTGTCCTTGTCTGACATTAAACATATTCGTTTCTATGAACAGGGAACCAGGTAATTCTCTGCCCCATCAGTAATTAGTCATCAGTTTGAATCCTAAACCCCGCTTAGGTCGCAAATAGGACAGACTTTTCTTCCTTCCTCCCTTTCCTCTCCTTGCTCTCCTTCTTTCTCCAGCTTGGGATAAATCTACAGATCAACTCCTGGCACACTGGAAGCCTCAGGTAATGCGCAGTGCACGTGGGTAATTCATCCTCTGATAACCAGGGCATCAGCAGTCATCTTTTTCCCCTCCTCCTGCCAGCTTTCCTTAAGTGACTTATCAAGTGAGAGCCTGGGCTGGGCGACGGGCGTTGGGAACATTTGCGGACCCTTCCCTCGTGGCCTCTGAGGGCCGACAGCTGGCTTTCATTATGCGTCAGACTGCGAAGCACACCAAAGAGAAAGTGGTCAAGACGGATAAAAAGGGAGCTCGGGTGAGGCTGCGGTTGGTTCCTGGGGGTGTCAAGGTGAAGAGTCCATCCTGTTCTTCAGACCACAGTAAGCTTAATGCATTTCATCATACATGCGAGTGAAACTCAGCAGTGTTTTCTTAAGAATCTGTGTCGCTTCTATTTACTGTGGGAGAGGCCCCGGGTCTTTCTTCTTGCTTTCCTAGAACACTAATGCACTTTATATGTCCTTTAATCTCAGTTCCAGTTCTGTCAATATTTGAGCTTATCTTAAAACGAAGAACTCCAAAGGAGGTCAAAGAAAGTCAATGCTCACTCCGGAAGGCAAATACCAATTATTTCATTAAATGTCCAGATCACAAAGCGCCCCATGGACCAGACTTTGATCCAAACAAGAGGGTGCAGCCTGCCCCAAATCCTTCCTTTTGTGATGAACGCTTAAAAACTCCCAAGTTCTCTAATACGGGGCTCATGAAATTCAGTGACAAGAAACGGTACCATCTCGGCACGTGTTTTTGGAGTGTCCACTCCTGATGGAGAGAGATGGGAAGCCGGGGCCTTGCACTGAGCCCGGGTGCACTGAGTCCGCTCTACACCCCTGATAAACACCCCTGGGAAGAGTCGTGCACCAACTCCCATCTCCCATGCGAGCCAGGCAATTGGCATCACCCACGACCCTTCGCACTCTGATGCAGACAGATGTGCAGGTTCAGGGGCAGTGCCCGACTAGGAGCTCTGCCAGACTCATCAGCCTTGTTCGTGCATCTGAACAGGTATCTAGTTTCCCACAAGCTTCTGTTAGGGGAACCACACTGCCAGAAACCACCCACCCTGGCCGGATACCACCGTAACCATCTGCGTGAGTTATTTCACAACAGGAGGTCCTGGAAAGGAACACGGAACTGACAAGCCACCACCAACCAGAAAAGCTCCAAAAGGGTCAAAAGGGGACACCGCGTATCCTACCACCTCCCAGAGTCCTCGATGGCCTCCATCTCGGCTGCGCAAGGCGTGTGCCCCCAGGAAGGACTCTCAGTCATAACGACTGGGCAAAGACAACCCGGAATCTAAACCCATCACCACAAACCCTGAGACTGCGAGCCATGTGGGGAGCCTCCTCCTGGGTTCCCTCACCCTCCTGCCTCCTTCTGGATGCCCCTTCCCAATAAAGGCTCTTGCTTTGTCAGTTCGTGTGTCTCCTCGGACAATTCATTTCCAAATGTTAGACAAGAGCCCTTTATGCAGCACGTCCACTTTCATAAACTCTGGAGATAATGTTCCCTTAGTGAAAGCTAACTCAACCTCAACCAAAGCCTGGATAAAGATATCCTCAGACAACAGGCGGGTGGCCATGTGTGGCAGGTGGGTGTTCGCTGTGAAGGGGGCTTCCACACTCTATGGGGCAGGAAAATACACGTCTACACAGATAAGCCCAGTGGCTCTGGTGGTAAAGAACCCTTGTGCCCGTGCAGGAGACATTAGAGACACAGCTTCAGTCCCTGGGTTGGGAAGATGCCCTGAAGGAGGGCATGGCGAGCACTCCAGTATTCCTGGCTGGAGAGTCCCACGGACGGAGGAGCCTGGCGGGCTGCAGTTACAGAACAGTGAAGACCGCACAGGACTGACGCGACTTAGCACACAGCCCGGGGGCAGGAAAATCCACACCTGCACAGACACGCATTTACACAAACACATCCTGTTAAAAACGGAGGCGCCCAGAGGTTTCTTGCAGGCCCCCCGTCTTCTGGTTCTGGCCAGGAGAGTGAAGAGACGCAAACATTCTTTCAGCCTAATAACCCAGGGGGCTGCTCCGACGGTTACTGTGAACATGCAGTTGGCCTGCAGATTCCACACTCTCAGGGCAGATTCCACACACTGTCTCCCTTCTTTTCTTCTCCTTTGGACTCGGGGAGACTGGCTCCATCCTGCTGGGAAGCAATTAGCCCTGAAGACGTGACAAGCAGCACAGGAGCGGCAGGGGCCACAGGGTGGGGAGCCAAAAGGAGGAAAGGGCCGCAGGGGAACTTAATCTAGGAATCTGGAGGGGGGCCGCTTCCTCTGGGTGATGCTAATGGAACAGCTCTAAGGGGATGCCAAAGGTCAAGTACTGAGAAGCTGGATTTGCATAGAAACCGAAGCAGTCAAATCTAGAGGCAGGAGAGAGAGTGAACTGTCCCCGCAGATGTTTCTGCAGTGAGGCAACGTCCTGTAACCCACTGTGCAAAGCCATTGGACATTAGGCAACAGTGGCTGGTGAGCAGAGTCAATGTGACTGTGCGACTTTGGGGGGAAATCGGATTTTTCATTTAACTCATTTCATGTAACTTGAGTAGCCATATATGTGACCTGTGACCACCACTGGGCAGTGCAGAATAGGATAATCACTCAGGAGCCCCACCTCTTTTGTGAAAATTCTAGCAAGTTGATGCCAAGACAAGAATCCCAAGGGATTCCCTGGTGGCTTAGATGGTAAAGGATTATTATCAGAACTCCCCCAGCAGAGGGCATGGTAAGCACAGGGTACGGAAACAGATGCAGTTGACCCTCCATGGTTCTTCTGTGACCTTGGGCGACACACTGAATCAGTATCATCCTTTGTTTTCGAATTTGCCCAGAAGGTATTAACACACTCCATTCCTCTGAGTGTCCTGATGATTAAATTAAGCAAGTTTACCAAACATTATAATAGTGATTCCCCCTCTTTGGCTACTTCTGGTGTTTTCTTGCTGTTGTTTAGTACCTAAAAATGAGTACAGTATTGTAAAGCAAAACAAACTAAAAAATAAAAATTAAAAAAAAAAATAAAGTGAAGTGAAATCGCTCAGTCGTGTCCGACTCTTTACAACCCCGTGGACTGTAGCCCACCAGGCTCCTCCGTCCATGGGATTCTCCAGGCAAGAATACTGGAGTGGGTTGCCATTTCCTTCTCCAAAACAGGATATGTAAGGTTTAAAAAAGTTTGGCTGGGGAAAAGTAACAGTTTTGCAACACCTGTGTGATCTAAGTCTTGTCCAACTCTTTTGGGACCCCATGGACTGTAGCCCACCAGGCTCCTCTGGTCAGTGGATTTCCCAGCAAGAATACTGAAGTGGGCTGTCCTTTCTCTCCCCGGGGGATCTTCCTGACCCAGGGATTAAACCTTCATCTCTTGCATCACAGGTGGATTCTTCACCACTGAGTCACTGTGGAAGTCCCACTTCTGGTGTTCAATCATATAGCCGATTTATTCCAGGGTCAATAGAGACTTAATATAATAAAAGATAATTATAACAACAGAACAACAATAACAGTAAAATCAGTTAGCAGTTCATTTTATGGTGTCTGTACCAGCTAATTAGCTTTGCTATAACAAAGAACTCAAAACGTAATGGCTTAAAGGAGAAAGGTGTTTATTTCTCTCCCATATTCCTGCCCTGAGTTGAGCGATCCAGGGTGATGAGGTCATTCAGCTGCAGGACACCCATGTCTCCCCTGTCGGGCTCCCCCAGGACCACCTAGGGCAGAGGAACTGCAGCTGTAGCCCAGCCTGCTGCCTGAGTCTGCGTAGGGAAGCTCACTGGGACGCAGCCACAGCCCAGTGTATACGTGTTAGCTAGGGCTGCTTTGAGGCTGCAAGCACAGAGATGGGAATTGCAGAGACTTCAGGGCCAAGAGGTGCAAAATATTTGCTATCTGATCCTTTAGAAATGATGCTGGCAGCCCTGCCCTAGAGTGCTCTGGTCACGGGCACACTCAGGACTGAGGTATAGGCTCGCCCTTGTGCCAGGGAGGGTACAAGTCAGTGGTCTTGGGTACAAGTCAGTGGTCTTTCAGGAGAAAGTAAAATGAAAGTGAAGTAGCTCAGTCGTGTCCGAGTCTTTGTGACCCTGTGGACTGTAGCCCACCAGGCTCCTCTGCCCATGGGATTCTCCAGGGAAGAATACTGGAATGGGTTGCCATTTCCTTCTCCAGGGGATCTTCCCGACCCAGGGATTGAACCCAGGTCTCCTGCATTGCAGGCAGATGCTTTAACCTCTGAGCCACCAGGGAAACCCAACTCCTTTTAGGAGAGCCCAGCCACAACTGCAGCTGCTTGAAAACAGCATTGGTGAACATCGGGTCACATGACAAACTCCAACCACTAGGAGACTAAAAAAAAAAAAAGAAAAAAACAAACATGAACTCCAGGTGAGTCTGCGTGGCCCACCCAAGTTCATTATCATTAACTGCTGCTGTTAAGTCGCTTCAGTCGTGTCCGACTCTGTGCGACCCCATAGACGGCAGCCCACTCGGCTCCCCCATCCCTGGGATTCTCCAGGCAAGAACACTGGAGTGGGTTGCCATTTCCTTCTCCAATGCATGAAAGTGAAAAGAGAAAGTGAAGTCGCTCAGTTGTGTCCGATTCTTAGCAACCCCGTGGACTGCAGCCTACCAGGCTCCTCCGTCCATGGCATTTTCCAGGCAAGAGTACTGGAGTGGGTGCCATTGCCTTCTCCAATTATTAACTGACCACTTTGTAACTACAAAGTGTTACCTGGCAACAAGATCATGTCATCAAGGAAAAAACAGGGAAGAGCTAGCCCTGGAGAAGAACCAGGATGGAACGCAAGATAGTCAAAAAGAATATTTCTTATGATTCAGTTCAGTCTCAATCGTGTCTGACTCTTTGCGACCCCATGGACCACAGCATGCCAGGCTTCCCTGTCCATCACCAACTTCTGGACTTTACCCAAACTCATGTCCATCAAGTCAGTGATGCCACCCAACCGCCTCATCCTGTTGTCCCCTTCTCCTCCCGCCATCCATCTTTCCCAGCAGCAGGGTCTTTGGCAACTTACATCAGGTGGCCAAAGTATTGGAGCTTCAGCTTCAATGTGAGTCCTTCCAATGAATATTCAGGACTGATTTCCTTTAGGATGGACTGGTTGGATCTCCTTGCAGCCCAAGGGACTCTCAAGAGTCTTCTCCAACACCACAGTTCAAAAGCACTGATGCTATAATAGAAGACTTGGTTTCTTAACCAATAAATGTTTATCAAACTTCTGCTGTATGCCCTGCTTTGGAAATACAGTGGTGAAAAAGCCAGGTGGTCTCTATGGGTTTTGAAATACAGCAACCTAATTAACATCTGAGAAGACAATGTGTAACGTCCATGTTCTAAGACTTACTTGATACAGAGAAAAGCACCTACTGTTCTGGAGCAATATGTTTCCTCCTGAGTGAGAAATCAACTTTATATTTACACAAACATATTTGCTTCATCGGTTTCTTTTCTCTTAAGTCTGAACTGGCACATTTATTCTTTTAAAGGCAAGAAATAAATTTCCAAACACAGATAAAGTCTACATGTGACAGTTCTTTCCCATAAAGAACTTATAATCTAGTTAATGTTTTAAAAACACTATATTCTATCTACTGTCTCAGAGAAGCATTCCACTAAATTTATAATTTTGTAAGGATTTGGTCCCAACTGCCTAAGTCGCTTCAGTTGTGTTCAACTCTTTGAGACCTTATGAACTACAGTCTGCCAGGCTTCTCTGTCCATTGGATTTTCCAGACAAAAATAGATTGACTGGTTTGTGACTGTGCGTGTGTGTGTGTGTGATGTCCGACTCTTTGTGACCCAGTGAACCGTAGCCCACCAGGCTCCTCTGTCCAAGGGATTCTCCAGGCAAGAATACTGGAGCGGGTTGCCGTTCCTTTCTCCAGGGCATCTTCCCGACCCAGGTATCAAGTCCACATCCCTGAGTCTCGTGCATTAGCAGCTAGGTTCTTTACCAGTTGAGCCACCAGGGAAGCCCGGTTTGTGACAACTATTACTAAAATTACAGTAGAAACAGAATCCCAAAACAGCAATCTAATTGACACAAGCCAAGTGTTTTCATCCACAAGTGAATTTTAAAGACAGTGTTCAATTGGATCCTCACGGAAACCCCATGATCTGTATATGATTTAATAGATTAGGGAGACAGTAAAGATGGGAAACAAAAATCTGATCTCTCAGTTCTGCTCCTGACATGCCTCTAATTTGTTTGAAAAAATGAAACGACGAGGATGAAAGACTGAGAGGGGAACTGTGTACCAGGTGGGATCTGGCTGCAATAGAATTTGTTGCAATTTTCTCCTGCGTCTCCTGCATTGCAGGCAGATTCTTCACCTGCTGCCGCGCCATCAGCAAAGCACAGTCAAACGGGAGTGCTAAAATATAAGAGGTTTCTGGAGTCCCGTGATAAAGTAAAAAGGATATGGCATGGATCCCGGCGCTTGGAGTGGAAAACGGAAAGATCTGTGAACATCATTCCATTTATTTGCAGACAAACATTCATCGGACTTGTATGGTACGCTAAGCCCGTCGCAGCAGGGAGACAATGACGAGCAGAAGCAAAGCTTTTCTGTTCATGAAGTTGATCCTCAAGACAAACATTTCGGAAGAGACAAAGAGAGCCTGTGAGACGCACTGGATGAGAACAATAAAACAGAACAGCCAGTTTTGAATTGTTCTAATTTGTCTAATACCGAATATTAGAAAGCGTGCTTTCCTTTAAAAGGGGGGATTGAGAAACGTGAGGACTGTGTTAAGAAATACGGTCCTTTCAATTTTGTCCAGAGTGGGTTTCAGCTGATATAAGGAGACGCTGGACTTAGGATAATCTGAAAAGGCAGGAAAGCGAGGGAAGTGCACACGTCAGGTCCAGGCCTGGGAAGGCAGATGCTCTGAAGACGAGCTGAAGCCACGCAAGTGGATGGACAGATCTAGACAGCGAGGCTGTGAACAGGGGGCTGCTTATAACAGTGTTAGCTTTCACACTCACAGAGAAGCAGCAAGGAGAAGGAGGGAAGAAGGCAAGAAAGGAGAGAAGAAAGAAGGAAGGGAAAAGAAGGGAACGGGACTGAAAGGGCAGAGATCTCAGGCAAAGACCGGAACAAGGACGATGGTGGAACGAGCGCAGAGCGGGCAAGAGGAAGCCTCGTGGTTGGGAACCGAGAAGGAGGAACTTCAGGGGCGAAGCTGAAGTCACAGGGACACCCCCAAACGTAAGGGCGGGGAGAGCCATTTGAGTCAGCCATTTGAGTAAACATAACATACTTGATTGCAGATCCGGGAGTGTGATGGGGGATGGAACAGAGATTTCAGAGGGCGTGATGGTCAACAGGGAGACAAAGCTCAGGGGCAGCAGACCGAGGCTGAGGAAGAGTCAACGGCGTAAAGGTGCTCGAAGGCGCATTCGCGTAAAGTGAAGAGGCTGTAGAAGACCTAAGTGTTACTGGAAAACAGAAACAGACAAACAAATACATGCATAGGAACAGAAAATTATAGAAAGAGAGGATGAGTCTACAAATGGGGAAGAAATCAGTCCGATGGAGCTTTAACAATTAGGAAGAACGTGGCATTTTGAGCCATTTTATTCTAAACATAGATCACCCGAATCTATTCAAACATAACGCTAATAGTTTTTACCTACATTTACTTGTTTTAGGTTCTGAGTAAGGAAATGGGTCAGTTCTCGGAGCACTAGGCATCGCAGTGATGTTGCCAAGGCAACGTTTTCCAGTCCACGTGTAAACATGCCTAGCGGTGTCCTCCGCAGGTGACCATCTAACCCCCTCAATAGTTTTTCCACCAGGTGGCAATGCCCCCTTACTATTGAAGAACTGAAAACTCAGCATGATGAGAACTGTGAATGATCTGGATTTCTGAAAGGATATCCTGACAACTGTCTTTGTTTAGAAAGTTGACATTTCCATCAGAGGTGCCTCCTGGAAAATCCATTACAGATTCCCCAACTGCTGATTACACATGACCTGAGCCGAATTCTAAGGGTGGGTGACAGAGTGCTCTAGGTCAAAAGAAGGTCACACCTAATGTCTAGCGCTACAGTGAATTCATCCAGAAAGAAGGGGGAAAAATGTTCATCATCTGGAATTTGAGGAGTACTGGGCAAAATAATAGAATTTCTGAGATAGTCTCAAGAAAGAAAGGATGGCTGAAATAAGAAAGCGCACAAAATGAAGGAGGAAGGGAAAGACTGCGGGTGAATTAATATCTCTATGTGCGTGTGCGCCCAGTCGCGTCAGTCACGTCCGACACTCTGAGACCCTGTGGACTGCAGCCCGCCAGGCTCCTCCGGCCTTGGGATTCTCCAGGCAAGAACAGTGGAGGGGTTTGCCGCTCCCCGCTCCAGGGGGGTCTTCCCAACCCAGGGATCGAACCGCACCTCCTAAGTCTCCTGCTTTCCGGATTCTTTACTGCAGAGCCACCAGGGAAGCAAATATCTCTGTGTCCGTCATCAATACATTACGGTCGATAAATGGATGGAAGGAGGGTAAACAGAGACGCTTATAAAATGCTCTTAGTTCCCAGTCCTCCAGAAGTTGTTGAAAGCATGAAAGGAAACATTAAAAAAAAAAAAAAAATCAAGTCTGGAGTACAGAGCACGACAAGGGTCAGCAAACCGTGGTGCCCAGCCCGCGCCTGGCCTCCAACTCGGTTTTGCAAACAAAGTTCCGTCCAAACGCCACTCTCGCTCATTTGCATATCGTCCCTAGCTGCTTCCGCAGCTTACAACAGCAGAAGTGTCTTTTCGACAGAGATGTTCTAACTGGCCAGCCCTGAAATTTGGCTCCCTACAGTAAAGTCTGCTGATCCCAGAGCAGTGTTTAAAAGCATGAGCTTTGGAACCAGATAAATCTCAGTCCCAGTTCTAATCCTTAATAGCTGTTGGACTCTGAGCAGATTTTAAGGATTAAAGCAAGTTATGAAAATGCTTTGCTCTCTGTTGGTACATAGACATTATGTTCCCTTCACTGTCTTTCTCTCACTAAGTAAACGAGAAGTTGAGGCAATCTCATCAACCCCCACCAGCCCCTAAACACCAAAACCGAACTCCTTTGTCCTTAGAATGATGAAGCAAGTTATGTCCGCTGTATTCTCCTGCGGCTCTTTTCTCCAAGTAACCCCTCTCTGCTTCTTTCTTTTTTTCAGCCCACACTTATAATGGCGTTGTTGTTTCATCTCTCAGTCGTGTCTGACTCTTTGTGAACCCATGGACTGTAGCCCACCAGGCACCTCGATCCATGGGATTCTCTAGGCAAGAACACTGGAGTGGGCTGCCATTTCCTTCTCCGGGGAATCATCCCGAGCCAGGGATGTAATCCGTGTCTCCTGTTTGGCAGGCAGATTCTTTACCACTGAGCCACCAAGGAAGCCCTCTGATGATGGTAAAAAGCAAATAAAACGTGTGTCATATGCCTGTGGGCATCCAGGTCTCCTCACAGCCCCCACCGAAGGCCTGGGTCCCTACTCTTCAAAAGGCAACGGTAAGGAAACGTGGAGAGGACGCCGGGCATGTGTTCGGGGGTGACCCTGAGTGCTCTGACACAGGATATCTCGAGTCCGAATCTGGCTTACAGAACCTGTAAGGTGATTTGGATGGTTTTCATTCTAGTTGCTAGCGAATCCAGGGCTCAGCGGGCCAGTTAAGTCCTTTGGCAAACGCCTATAGGAGAAATGTCTAAGTGTAAACTGTGAATCACTGGAAATGGGAACTCTGTCAAAACAAGGGAATTAAGTTCATTAAAGGTGTGGTAGCTTAACTTTCTGTGCCAGCCCGTAATGATCAGGGCTGGCACTAAATGCCCAACTAGTGCAAACCCACCCAAACTTGGCAGGAGAAATGACCCCAGTCCACCCAGCCGCCTGGCTTTCCCTTTGGGTTAAATGCGCTCAAATTAGTAAAAGTGGGGTTGGAGTCTGCACCTTTTCTGTCTTCTAGATTGGAGCTGTGCTGTATCAACACCAGAAGGACAAAAAGCCAAGGAGACTCCGCTCGTGGGGCAGTGTAGCTGACATCTTCAGGTGGGAAAAGCGGTCTCTAACCCAGGCAGCATACTGAAAAGCAGAAACATTACTTTGCCAACAAAGGTCCGTCTAGTCAAAGCTATGGTTTTTCCAGTAGTCATGTATGGATGTGAGAGTTGGACCATAAAGAAGGCTGAAGGCCAAAGAATTGATGCTTTTGAACTGTGGTGTTGGAGGAGATCCAACCAGTCCATCCTAAAGGAGATCAGTCCAGGGTGTTCATTGGAAGGACTGATGCTGAAGCTGAAACTCCAATACTGTGGCCACCTGATGTGAAGCGCTGACTCATTGAAAAAGACCCTGATGCTGGGAAAGATTGGGGGCAGGAGGAGAAGGGGACGACAGAAGATGAGATGGTTGGATGGCATCATTGACTCAATGGACATGAGTTTGGGTGAACTCGGGAGTTGGTGATGGACAGGGAGGCCTGGTGTGCTGTGGTGCATGGGGTCACAGAGAGTCGGACACGACTGAGAGGCTGAATTGAACTGAAGATTTCTAAAACAGATCCTCCTCTTTTCTTGTTCTCCTTGACCTAGCATACTCATAAACTATAAATAAAATAAAAATCTTTACCTGATTTTCTCAGGGAAACTTTAAAATCTTCAGCAAGAGAATCATTGAGTTTGGCTAAAAGGAACACAAAAAGAGCTATATTGTTGAATACGTGCAAGCTCTCGACCTAAGAACTTTCTCTAGAGGAGCCCAAGCCTCAGAACCTCCAGAGGTAATTCTTCCTGATGGTCTCTGTAGACAGAAGAAGAAACTAAGATAAGAAACAGTTAAACAATGTGGTCCCAGTGCCCAGCTGCTTAGCGCTGGACCCCACATCCCAGCCCGGGCAGTGTTACTCAGTGCATTGAAGCAGAGTAACGTGCCGTAGAAACACATTCATACATAATTTGATAGTGATCTCATGGCTTGAGATACTGGGCTTCCCTTCCCCCCTTTTTTCCTTAGTAGAAGAGTAAGATAATGCTCAGTGCAAAACCCCCAGAAAAGGGGGGAAAATCATAGGGGTGTGCACGGACACCACCTAAATGACTAGTGACTTTACAACCCAGACATCTCTTAACATATGAGACCGACGTGTGCCATTTACTACAATGTGATCATTGTATTGTGGCCTGCCTTTTTATTTGTCAAGATAATCCCAACCCAGCCCCACGGCTGTAAATGCTCTAAATTAGACGTGCAGTCTCTGGTTCGCCGGTGAATGCAGCCTGCCATCTTCACTGTAGAGAAGGCTTTCTCGCAGCACGGCCATGTGTCTGTGTAGTTGCTTAGTCATGTTGGGCTCTTTGCAACTCCATGGACTATTGCCCACCAGCCTCTTCTGTCCATGGGATTTCCCAGGCAAGAATACCAGGGTGTCATCTCCTTCTCCAGAGGATCTTCCAGACCCAAGAATCGATCCTGCCTCTCTTGCCTCGGCAGATGAATCTTTACCACTAGCGCCGCCTGGGAAGCCCGCTTCTGTCTCTGTGTATGTACGGCCTGTGGCGGCTCCCACGTGCTATGTTGGCAGAGTTCATAACCGTAACAGAGGCTCTGACCCACAGATACCAAACATTCATCCTCTTGCCAACTCCTGATCCAGAGAAGGCGATGGCACCCCACTCCAATACTCTTGCCTGGAAAATCCCATGGATGGGGGAGCCTGGTGGGCTGCGGTCCATGGGGCTGCAAAGAGTCAGACATGGCTGAGCGACTTCACTTTCACTTTTCACTTTCCTGCATTGGAGAAGGAAATGGCAATCCACGCCAGTGTTCTTGCCTGGAGGATCCCAGGGACGGGGGAGCCTGGTGGGCTGCCGTCTATGGGGTCGCACAGAGTCGGACACGACTGGAGCGACTCAGAAGCAGCAGCAACAGCAGCAACTTCTGATCATCCTCTTGATTTCCAATAACTGTTCTAATATGGCTGTAAATAAAACCCTACAGTTGTATTTAAGTAAATAGGGGTGTGGCATACTTTTAAGGTCCTTCTAGTCAAAGCTATGGTGCTCCAGTAGTCATGTATAGATGTGAGAGTTGGACTATAAAGCAAGCTGAGAGCCGAAGAATTGATACTTTTGAACTATGGGTTGGAGAAGACTTTTGAGAGTCCCTTGGACTGCAAGGAGATCCAACCAGTCAATCCTAAAGGAAATCAGTCTGAACATTCATTGGAAAGACGGATGCTGAAGCTCCAATACTTTGGCCACCTGATGTGAAGAACTGACTCATTGGAAAAGACCCTGATGCTGGGAAAGATTGAGGGCAGGAGGAGAAGGGGACGACAGAGGATGAGATGGTTGGCTGGCATCAGCGACTCAATGGACATGAGTTTGAACAAGCTCCGGGAGTTGGTGATGGACAGGGAATCCTGGCTTCCTGCACTCCATGGAGTTGCAAAGAGTCGGACATGACTGACCAACTGAACTGAACTGATACTTTTAATCTCTTCATGGAATAATAAAACTTCCTGATGTTTGAGAAAAGAAAAAATTGGGCTAATATTTCCTATAA
This sequence comes from Neotragus moschatus, assembly GCA_006410615.1. Classification (NCBI taxonomy): domain Eukaryota; kingdom Metazoa; phylum Chordata; class Mammalia; order Artiodactyla; family Bovidae; genus Neotragus; species Neotragus moschatus. The sequence goes on along the minus strand of SJYA01002462.1, from coordinate 21,186 downwards.
TTTAATTAAAAATGCATTCCATAAAGCAGTTAACTTATCATGGGCTTCTTGAATAAAATAATGTATAGGGTAAACCTGTGATTTATCATCTGAATTATAAACCATATAGGACAACAGTAATTATACCTGGGCCATCCACAGTAAACTGAATTCCATGTTCACTTCCTAATGTTTAACGCTCCATTATTGAATGTTTATTAATGTGAAACTGTTAGTCACTCAGTCACGTCCAACTTTTTGCAACACCAGGGACTGTAGCCCACCAAGCTCCTCTGTCTATGGGATTTTCCAGGCAAGAATAGTGGAATAGGTTGCCATTTCCTTCTCCAGGGGATCTTCCCAATCCAGGTATTCAACCTAGTCTCCTGGATTGCAGGCAGATTCTTTACCGTCTGAACCCCCAGGGAAGCCCAATCATTATTGTCTCATGTCAAATGAGCGTCCCACTCCACGGTGTTCTAGCAACCGCCTTCTGATCTCTTTTTTTCTTTACTGACTTTTCTTTTCTTCTCTCTCTGAATATCCTTCCAGAAGGAAGGAGCCCTCACCCTGGGGACCCAGCCTCCCTCTGCCCTTTCTTCCAACAGTCTCCCTGTGTCGCAAATAGAGAAATCCCATGTGTTTTTACAACTAATCCGTAAGATCTTCGTGCCTCCTGATTCCTGACAACGTTCCCTGCACAGTTTGCTCACTGGTGGGTACATGAGCTTTATGTGGTGCTGGAGCCGTGAACATTTCAAGGGAGAAGGAGGGCGTGGAAAGTTAAGGAAACAAGGAGTTTCTTTCCAAAAAATGTTCCATGGTGGCTCCAGAAGGGCCCCTGGTCGGAAATGCTGAATCTTGTGTATGAAGCCTTCAATGGCAAAGAAAAACAGGCCACCCTTATTAGAAATTTTCTACAGCGAGAGATGTAACATCATAGCTAAATTCAGTCGGCGACAGGTCGAGCAACAAAAACCAGGAGCCAAGGCAGTCTAGTCAGCTCTGAAATCTGATTCAGGCACCAGATTATGAATAGATTTAACTAGTTCGCCAAATGAAAATGTAGATTTTGGCACCGGCTGAATTTTTTTTTGTGGGGGAGGGGGTATTCTATATGTGGAGTCCCAGTACATGCTGAAGGGATATGAAAAAGAGCTTTTTATATTCTATAACTACTCAGTGTGTGTTAAGGGAGGCGGGGGGGGGGGGGNCTAGTTCGCCAAATGAAAATGTAGATTTTGGCACCGGCTGAATTTTTTTTTGTGGGGGAGGGGGTATTCTATATGTGGAGTCCCAGTACATGCTGAAGGGATATGAAAAAGAGCTTTTTATATTCTATAACTACTCAGTGTGTGTTAAGGGAGGCGGGGGGGGGGGGGGACCAATTAACCCAATAAATGCCAAGAAGAAAAATTCAGCCTCTTTCCACTACCTAGAGCATGCAACTTCTTCCATTCACCTCACTCTATAATGCATGCAACTACCTAGAGCATGCAACTTCTTCTATCCACCTCACTCATTCACTCTTCAGAATGACACAGCACCAACCATGAAGAGCCAAGTAGTCAGGTACCCAGGTAAACTTACAATTCAGTTGTTCACATCTGGCCCAGTCCCTTTCTGGAGGAACTGTGATATGGCAAGGGGCTGAAATCCCACAGCAGGTAGGTAGCACATTGTCAGTGAAGGATATGGAAATCAAATTGTAATTGTCCTGAGATTTCTCAGATTCCCCTTCCTTTCCTGGCGAGGCTGGCGGTGTGTGCCCCGGACACAATGAACCTCAATTTCCTTCTGTTTCTTTAGCATCGGCCCTCGGAGCACTATTATTCTAAGCTTTGTGATGAGAGACAAAGATTAAAACAAATGAAAATCAATGACGGAGCACGGGGATCCCTTTGTGCCTCCACGCTGCAGCCTGCTTCTCTTCACTCTCCGTCTTGGACCACTTTGTTTTAATAAAAGTTCCCCAACCCTCGTCCCTTAAAACACGCTGTTCTAACACCAAAGAGCCAAATGCATTGAAAAACCTGCCCGAAGGCCATTCGATGCACAAAAGAGAATTCAATAAAAACACATTTGATTAAAAAGGCACCTCTTACTGGAAAGAAGCATGAGTGGCTTCTGACTGTTACACCTCTTAGCTACAGCTGAGCGTTTTGGATAGACTGAAAGACTGATATCCAAGCAAATTTGCTTCTATTTGGAATGCGTGTTGAGTGAGTCCTACCCTGAAGTTCTGGTAATTTCAGCGAAAGAGTGCAACGTTTAGCCTATGCATAATTGTCAGAGAGGGCAGACCCAGGATTCCTGAAGGTCATGGAGTGAGGTGGCGAGGACCCAAGTTCAAGGGTCAGAACCTGGCGGTATCCCTTTACGGCTGCAGGCCCTGCATCAAAGGCGACCATCCTCCTGAGACAGAGGGCCTTCATCTGAAGATAAAGAGGACGACACTGATCTGATGACATTTAAAATCACAGTAAATGCTACAGAAAATGGTCCATTTAAAGCACATCTGATGGGTGTCACCTACCTAGGGTCACCGACGGGGAAGTGATAAATGGAAAAGTTTCTGCTCAAGACCCTCCAGAGCCAACGCAAAACTACGGGTGTTTCTGAACTTAGGAGAGGCGAGTCAGGTCCCAGGAAACAGAATGGAAGAGAAGTGAGTTTCCCGGGTGCCATGCGGGAAGAGGGCAAATAAAAATACACAAAGTAGCACCAATAAAAAGCTGCGTTGCCTTTTGATTCAGCATTTCTCTTAGGGTAGGAATTTCCCCCAACAGATGGTACAATAAATTTGACTAACACCCCCTTTCAAACATAACTAGGATATACTGGTACATTCACATAGATTATAAAAATCTAGTTGTTTAATATGCTGTGATGGGCTAATTGTGTTTCTAAAGCCAGAGATTAAACCAGTTTATATGAGCATTTACTATGTCACTTGGCTAAGCAGTATTTACAGTATTATATATGGACTGAAAGTCCATTACAGTCTTAGTGTTGGAAAAGGCTGCATAGTTATCTCAACTTACTCTCTGTTTTGACAAGAGAGAAACTGTAAACATGTAACGTGGCTATAAAGAGTTGCGGGCAAAGTAACAAACTCAAGTAACAAGGAAAAATCCTATTCTCAGACTTCGGTCTAAAAGCTCGTGCCTTAATTCCAAATTCCTTCAGGTTTCTACTTATGTCATCGAACGCTTCAGTAGGATACTTTATAGAAATTCAGCAATATTTTCAATCTCTCTTCAAGTTGTGTTTTGCATTTTTAAGTTTAGTTTGCATAAAAATCTCCTCAAATCCTCCCTTTCTTTGGTTACTTTAGATTTTCTGGGTTAAACAAGTAATTTTTTTAAAAAAATCAAAAGATGACTCTAAATCTTCAGTTCCTAAGGAAATATGTGTAAAGAAAGTCATGGGAGGCAATTGGCTCCCGGAAGAGACTGCATGAGAAAAGAGGACAGTGAGAGGAAAATGCCATTAGCCTTTTCTTCATGCATCCTGGCAGCTACTCTCGGTAACAGGCAACATGTTTGCCTGCCCAAATGAAAATAAAAGCACACAATAGTTTTGAAGATACACATTTGAATGGTAAAGAAGCTGGGCAGACTTAAAATTGGAGAATAATGGCAACTATTTTTCAGAATGAAGGTCTCCTGTTTGGTGAAATGAGAATGCCAGCGAAATCACAGGAGCTCTTGAACATACACACACATGATTCTCCCATGACCGGAGAGTGAGTGAGTGAGCTGGAGAGAGGGCTGGGCAAGAGAATATAGAAGCCTCAGGTAGAGTAGTGTGTGAGTGTGTAAGTGTGTGTGTGTGTGTGTGTGTGAGAGAGAGAATCATGAATAAGCTGGAGAGAGGGCTGGGAAAGAGAATACAGAAACCTCAGGTAGAGTAGTGTGTGAGTGTACTAGTGTGTGTGTGTGTGTGTGTGTGTGTGTGTGTGTGAATCATGAATGAGCTGGAGAGGGCTGGGAAAGTGAATACAGAGTCTCAGGTGAACACCAAATGCCTTCCAGGATGAAGAATGTGAGCTGCTGGAGCATCTCAGAGAGGTAGAGTTGTGTGTGTGTGTGTGTGTGTGCGTGTGTGAAAGGATGCTCCTATACATAACCCTAGATGGGAAGTCTTTCAAATAAATTAGAAAATCAAAAAAAAATTGGCTTAACATCCACCAAACATGTCAATGGACATTTCAGTAGACTTGAAATTTAAAGCTTTACTATAATGGAAGTTTGGTCAAGGGATTCTTTCCCTTATTTAATCACTTAGAAGGAACCACGGGCTTGTATTTCACAAAGTGAGTGTTTAGCTTTAACCAGTATTAGATGAATAAAAATAGAACATTAGGGACTTCCCTGGAGGTGCAGTGGTAAAGAATCTGCCTGCCGAGGAGATGGGTTCAATCCTGGGTCTGGGAAGATCCCACGTGCCTGGAGCAATTAAGCCCTTGCACCACAGCTCCTGAACCTCCGTGCTCCGGAGCCCGTGCTCCACCACAAGAGAAGCCACGGCACTGAGGAGCCGCGCATCACAGCTGGAGAACAGCCCTCGCTTGCACAGCTAGAGAAGATCCCGCACAGCGAGGAGGACCCCGCACAGCGAGGAAGACCCAACGCAGCCGAAGCCAATAAGTAAACAGGGAGGGGAGCATAGGGCATTTCACAGACAGGACAACCTACTAAGTAGGCATCGAGTTTACCATCTTAGGGAGACCATGTTTCCTTTCATCCTTCCCATTTTAAAAGAAGACTTACGGGAACATTTTTTCCCCTAAGCCAAAGAGCCATACGGATGTCGATTATGTTAACTCTTTAAGCAAGTGACCTCCATCTTATTTTCTCCCTAAGACAGAAGCACGTGGACCTTACTCAAACCGTCACAGTGTGCTGTGACTGGGGGAAATACCAGCTGTCTTCCTTAGAATGCACGTTTCTTGTTCCTAAACACTCTGTAAGGACCCGACAGTGAGAGAACTGGGGGGGAGGGGCTTACTCACTTCCTGTGACTCAGTTAATAAGCGGACCTAACTCCTGTCTAAGATGATCCTCTTGTTGATGGCTTTTCTAAGGTTTCAAGTATGCTTCACTTTATTTCGCAAGATGTGCGTGTGGATAAGGCAAAGTCATTTGTGCCACCACACTGACCCATGTGTGCAATTCAGCATGTTCCATAGAATAAAGGGGTGTTTTTGCAGAAGATGCGGGGGTGGGTATTTCACGCATACATGTTTTTAAACACAAGTCTATAGACCACATGCATACAGAGAGAAACACAAACGTGGAACCTCTAGAGGTATATTTTGCTTACAGACGCCAGTTACTTGTGGTTGGATTTTGCTCTGATTCCGTTCAGGTATGTGATCTAGGAAGTAATAAAAGGTAGATGTTTAAAAAGTAAAACACAATAAAGACGAAAATGTAAAGGAACAGCCGAACATACGCATACTTGCGGTCTATTAGTGGTGACATGTTGTGATGAAAAGGGTCGAAGTATTTAGGTTATTTCATTAGCAGAGAAAATACACATGTCCTTTTATTTGCTTTGACTTGTGGCCCCACTGAGATCTCGGCCCAAATATCACAGCCACGCAAGGGCCACTAGTATGCTGTCAGCAGGGCGATAGCGAGGGAAGGGATGTCACAACAGCAATCGGATGGTCTCATTTCCTGCAAGGACCAGGCACTGCTTTCACAGGAACAAATGCAAATGAAAAGAAAGTCAAGCCAGAAATGAACGACGTATGTAGCTATGTCTTCCTCTAACCCAGTAAGTCCCCACATTCTGTAACAGATCGACCAAGCCCTAGTGAGAAATGAAACTATTCATTGCCTCCTCTTATTTGGTTAACCTGAGTTCAGAACTGGATATGAACTCGTTTGCTGGAACAAGCTGTATGCTATGTTTAACAATAATGCTACGTAATGCTGACACAGATTAAAGTGTGGATTCAGATTCGATAGGATACACTTTGTTACGGAGTGAGCGTGGGTACGTGTGCCCATTCATACACACACATACAAATACAAACGTATTCATAGAGACATTTTTGTTTCTATAACTTGGAAGAAGGAATTAAAACATCATTGTTCATTCTGTGCTTTGCTATGGCCAGTTTGCTCATAGTAAATGTGCGCCCAAATTCTCCCAAGAAAAGTCTAATCAAAACAGAACAAAACAAAGTAAATCTACAGCCATTAAACTAATATAATTTTAATTGATAAATAATATAATGCAATTAAGATGAAGCAGTTATTTAAAGGAAATTATAAGCATAATACTTTTCATTATGTCCATGAATATATTTATAAGATGATAAAAGCTCTCATGGATGAATTTTATATTAAGTGGTTGTTTTAAAAAATGCAGAATGAAAAAAATATATTTCTTTGCTATGATAAAGAGCATCTTTCTCAAAACTAAGAAATCACAATCAACAGAAGCACTTACCCTAGAATCAGCAGAGTAAATTTGGAGATACGTACAACCATTATTATTAAACGTTATAGTGGATACATATAAAGATTTGAAAATGACCTATAACATACAAAATATGTTTAATCTCTCTCATGATTTATACAACACATATAAAAAAATCACTCAGATATAATCTTTCTCTTAGATTTGTGAAAAGTAAAAAATTATGCTTAGTGAGGGTGAGGGGAAAAAGACTCTCTCATACTTTGATAGCACATACATCATCTCCCACAAATTTTCCGGAGGGAAATTCAGCAATACCTGTCAAAACTATCCATATACTTCCTTTTTTGACCCAGCCAACCCACTTGTAGAAATCTGTACAAAAAATATGAGCATAAAGTTATTCGTGCATCACTATTCATAACTGCAAAGCACCGAAAACAAGGAAATGCCTCTAAGCAAGCAATCGCATCAGTGAGGGCACATTCGCACGGTGGAATGCTATGCAACTGGAAAACGCAATAAGGAAGCGCCCTGCTACGAACTGAGATGGAGTGCGTTCTGGGATTTACTGTTACTTGAAAATATGAATAAATTTTTCTATAGTACCCTTCATAAAAGAAAGACAGGACACAAGAGAATACATATGCATTTTCTCATCTGACAAGATGAAATCCAGAACAAATAAGCCAGAAACTGATGGGAGTGATTATTTGAAAAAAGATGATTCCAAACAGGGTAGGGATCCTGAGGACTGAGAAGACCGCTTTCATTAGACATAATGAAAACAATGATGTTTTTGAATTTGCTTTTTTTGTGTGTATAGCAGACAACCAATCAGCAAAATCAGCCAGCTTTTTAAGAAAGAACCCCAAACGGAGTACAAACACTAATAATACCCAACCATATTACTAATGAATAACATAATCAAATTGAGTGGGTTGGGAAAGATAAATACTAAGTAAAAAGGTAACAAGTATTTGACTATCCTAGGAGGTAAAATACTTATACTATATGGCTATAGCCTAGAGAAATCTACACAAATATGGCACTTTACTTAGGAAATAGGTTACAACACTAAACCCATCCTGTGCGTATCCCGGGATGGAGCAAATAAGTAAAAATACACTGTGTGAAGTGAGAGCCAGGTTTCACACTGCTTGAGACAGAAGTTACAAGTAAGGAAAGTGGGAAGGCTAGAGTGAGTCCTGTGGGTGAGGCTGAAACCAGAGGTGGATGACCTCTTAGTTTAATGAGCACAGACGGCCAATTATGTATCACATACAAATATTTCTTAGCCCCATCCTTGAGACAGTCTTAAAATAAGCTTCCCTCATAGCTCAGTCAGTAAGGAATCTGCCTGCAATGCAGGAGACCCGGGTTCAATTCCTGGGTCAGGAAGATCCCCTAGAGAAGGAAAAGGCAACCCACTCCAGTATTTTGCCTGGAGAACTACTTGGAAATAGGAGCCCGGTGGGCTACAGTCCGTGGGGTCGCAAGAGTCGGACCAAACTTAGTGACTTAACTACTAGCTATGATCACACCAAGGTCACACAGATCTTGGTTTTTAAAACATCATTTTCAAATAAGATGAACCAAAATTCCTTGGGCAAGGAGTGGGGGCAAGGAAAATATGAGTCTGAGAACACAAGATTGTTTTGCCCATAAAAAAAGAAGTGTTAAAAAATTGTTGGGAGTGTGTCGAAGGAAGAAGCTCCCAATGATCACGTCTGGAACAATTTGAACAATAAAATAAAGAGTAATAATGATGGCTATAACTCGTGAAATCAGCATTGATGAGTCCCAGTTAGTGTAAATGATTAAAAGCATAAACAAAGGAAGGAAAAGGAAACGCTCTTGATCCACCCAGAATTTCAGTTAATAAACATCGAAGGAATGGCAGACATATAAAACTAGCAAGAACTGCTCCTGCCAACATGGACTAACAACTGCCACAAGCAGAAGTCACCAATGGATACTAAAATTAGCAGGCAAAAAGTATAATGAAAAACAGGATATCTGGACAGTCTCAAATTATTTGTCCACAGTATACTTATTAGTTTTAAAAGGAAACGTGGTAATCACAGTGGAGAAGGCTGGCATGATCCAAGTGAGCATCCCCTGTAATGACACATGTAGACATCGCGAATGTCCTCATGCTACAGTAAGAAGGATACGTCACTTCCGAGATACTCTGGCCAAAAAAATGCATGCTGCTGCTAGGTCGCTTCAGTCGTGTCCGACTCTGTGCGACCCCGTAGACGGCAGCCCACCAGGCTCCCCCATCCCCAGGATTCTCCAGGCAAGAACACTGGAGTGGGTTGCCATTTCCTTCTCCAGTGCATGAAAGTGAAAAGCGAAAGTGAAGTCGCTCAGTCGTGCCTGACCCTTAGCGACCCCGTGGACTGCAGCCCACCAGGCTCCTCCGCCAGGGGATGGTCCAGGCCAGAGGACTGGAGGGGGTGCCTTCTCCAACAATTCCATTCTAATCATGTGACTTATCACATGGACCTAAAGAAAAATATCCTACCTCAGATCAAGCCACTATGCTTCCAAAGCATCAAGGTCATGAAGAGCAAAGAAAGACTTTGAAACTGTCCCCAACGAAAGGACTAAGGAAATGAAACAGTTAAGTGCAACATATGACCTTAAATTGCACCATGGCCCTAAAAGAGGACAACGGTGGGAAGGCATTTGAAGAAAGCTGGTGGATGACTTGGTAGAACTGTACTTCTTTTCCTGGGTTTGATCACATTGTGGGTACGTAAAATAACAGCTGGGGAAGCTAAGTGAAGGGCATATGGGACGTCGGGGAGAAATTATTTTTACATTTTTTTCTAGATTACTTCAAACTTTTTCAAAGTTAAAACAGAAAAACCAAACACAAATCAGGATAACTGACATTTTTTAAATGTGGAAATTTTAATCAATAGAATAACCCCTAAAACACAAATGGGCGGATACTTTATAATTATTTGAGGTTTTTGTGACTATCTTCCGGAGGGAAAAAAGAACTGAGCTAGAAACGGAGCTCAAAATAAACAGGGTGTGACTTAATAATCAAAACTCAGTAGGTTTCTAACATATCTGCAAAAATCAGAAAATATAAAAACATATGTTTCCATGAGAAAACTCATACTCTCCTAAGAGTGACCTTAACAAACTTATTAAAACTACACTAAAAATTCAATAAAGCACAATGAAAGACCAGAAAAAAGATATTGAATTACAAGATAGTACTATTTTCCTCAATGGAAAAACTCAGTATACAAAAGATGAAATCTTTACAAGTTATTTTGTAAATTAAGTAAAGTTTCCATTCAGTGATAATGATAAGTTGCCAAAGTTAATATAAAAATATCTAAACATTTAGACCATTTGGAACAATAAGCATAATTATGAGGAAATTGTCCAAAAATTATTACAATATTTTTAAAAATATAACTTCTCTAACTATTCATTTTCATCAGAACTTCACACTTACTCAGTAAACAGTACTCGGTCAGTTGGTGATAAACCCTTTGACAACAAAATTAGACACACTGTGACATTATACCACAGAACATATTATAATTACAACAGATAATTTATTTTTAGAAAATCATAAAAGGAGATAAAAGTATTCAACTACTTTTATTTTTATAATTTATATAAATTTACACATTAAATTTATGTCTATGTTTTACGTGGTTGACATTAAAGTAATTTTTCTGCATTCCTTTCTTTATATATATATTATACTTCAATCATTTTATAATATTTGTATAATTTCATAATATATCACTTTAAGATTTTGCCATAGAAATGGCACATCAAATCATATTGATTTAATAAAATTTAGTCAACCTTTCCTTTAAGGTTGAATACCGGTTTGCTTCTCATCTTTGCTTTTAGAATGAGCTTTTGGTAGGGACATCTTCATGTGGCATTTTATTACTTCTGTTAAATACCTTTTTGAGAATCAGTTTAAAGTAGCAGAATTATTGAGTGTGAATATATTTATAAGTTTTTGCTATTTCCTGTGATAATGGATTGGAGAAGGCAATGGCTCCCCACTCCAGTCCTCTTGCCTGGAAACTCCCATGGATGGAGGAGCCTGGTGGGCTGCAGTCCATGGGGTCGCTAAGGGTCAGGCACGACTGAGCGATTTCACTTTCACTTTTCACTTTCATGCATTGGAGAAGGAAATGGCAACCCACTCCAGTGTTCTTGCCTGGAGAATCCCAGGGATGGCGGAGCCTGGTTGGCTGCCGTCTACGGGGTCGCACAGAGTCGGACACGACTGAAGTGACTTAGCAGCAGCAGCAGTGATGATGGATAACGCCTTCCAAATTGTGTACATACGCACATGCATAGATATATAAAATAATATTTTCAAATAACACCACTGGTGTGCTATATATGTGTATGTGTGCATATGTGTGTATACAAAGGTTTATAAATGTAAAACAAAATTGTAAATATTATTATCAGTATATCAATATATATTATATATGTGTATTTGGATTTTGGTTTTCATCTTAATAAATGTGACCTAACAGTCTCATGAAGGTTAATTTCATTTGCAGTTTTATATTTTACCTCTGGACGTTTATTGGTTGCAAAGAAGAAAACTAGTGAATTTCCGCTTTTAAGCAAGTGGAGAGAGGGGTATATGTAGATCCCCAGTCCTTACTGAAGCCCAGAGTAGTATCTGTTGGAAAATCAGTCTATCAGATTACAGCTGTTTGATCCTGCCACTTCTTACTCTGGGTCAAATTGGTTCGTTTTTTTAAAAATGAAATAATCCCTTTCTGTTTTGTCCTAAAAACAAATAACAGGAGCAAAAACAAATACCGCCGACTCTGGCTTCCATCTGTTATGAGGTGAGGAGCCTACACTATCCTGCAATCAAAAGCAATTCAGTGGCTGGAAACATTTTTCTGCTTGCTTCTGAAGTCCACAGCAGCACGATTCGATCCAGAAATTATCTCACTGACTTGGAGGCCAGTGGCTTTCACACTGGGTGAGACTTCAGCACAGAGAATCCACACGCTGTTTTTGATATTCATTAATCATCTGGCTAATTTGTTTTAACACAGGAGCGCTGACAGCAAACGAATGTTATTATAGCAACGGTGACTGCATAATCCAGACTATTATGGCATTAACATTTGCGAGGCTGGCAGGCCCGTGCTCAGATATGGTCAGTGTTGTCTTTTAGTCTAATTGCAAATATACCTACATTTAATTCACATCTGCTATAATCATTGGCTGGACTAGATGGGGCCAGTGGGATAAATGGATTACAACTCTGTCTCTTTTTCTTATGTTGAGCATTATACCAATAAATACATTGCAGTCTTTTGGTAATATGTTTGAATAAATGTATGGATTTTATTTTAATATTCTGCATTAAAAAGTTATTGTACAATATACTAAGTATTGAGAGTATGAATTTAGGCATCTTGCAGCTAGTGGTAGCAAAATTAACCCACTTTGGAAAAAGCTTTGTCTCAATTTTAGAAGAAAATGAGAGAAGTAAAAAATTTTAGGATTTTTCCCCANATATTCTGCATTAAAAAGTTATTGTACAATATACTAAGTATTGAGAGTATGAATTTAGGCATCTTGCAGCTAGTGGTAGCAAAATTAACCCACTTTGGAAAAAGCTTTGTCTCAATTTTAGAAGAAAATGAGAGAAGTAAAAAATTTTAGGATTTTTCCCCAGTGATGCAAACATTTTTTATTTGAAAACTATATACTCATGTAACGAAACGATTACTAACTGGAGAGTTCAATTAAAGTTTTAATTTTTCAAAAGGTATTTCTATTTGCTATTTATTTTGCTATATTATTTTCCCTCCATGTCTGAAAGAGGTCAGTTTTATTCTGTTGTTAGTNTGATGCAAACATTTTTTATTTGAAAACTATATACTCATGTAACGAAACGATTACTAACTGGAGAGTTCAATTAAAGTTTTAATTTTTCAAAAGGTATTTCTATTTGCTATTTATTTTGCTATATTATTTTCCCTCCATGTCTGAAAGAGGTCAGTTTTATTCTGTTGTTAGTAATGATGCTTAAATAGATTAAACAACTCATTAAAAATGTTTAGCTTGTTAGTGCTTGAACTGGACTCTAATAAATGTCTGCTAATTCCCTGATTTAGGGACCACCCATTAACCAAGACAACATTGCTGCTTTAGGCTTTCCATGGCTTCTTGGTTTTAATAAAATTATAAGCTGAATCTGGTATCCAGAACTCAAAGATCAAAGACCTCTTCCTTCCTCTTGCAAACATGTAATGTGGACATCCCCTTCTTCCTCTTGGCAGTGACATTTCAAAACTTTACTCCCGACAAAGAAGATATTCCCTTTTTTGAGTCGGAATTTTCTAAGGATCATTATTAGAAAGTATTTGATGACATGTTTCTTCCTTCACTTTATTCTCTGGGAAAGAAAATACAGTAAATGTCTCGAATAGAGTGAGAGAATTGAAATATAAGGAAAAATCGTGTTGTATGGAAGGACTCTTATTTATNTGTAATGTGGACATCCCCTTCTTCCTCTTGGCAGTGACATTTCAAAACTTTACTCCCAACAAAGAAGATATTCCCTTTTTTGAGTCGGAATTTTCTAAGGATCATTATTAGAAAGTATTTGACGACGTGTTTCTTCCTTCACTTTATTCTCTGGAAAAAAAAAAAATCAGTAAATGTCTCGAATAGAGTGAGAGAATTGAAATATAAGGAAAAATCGTGTTGTGTGAAAGGACTCTTATTTACGGTACCAACCGATTAATACAACTTTCACCCACTAGGATAATAGAGGAAGTAAATGGTTCTTTCCCTGAGATGTTTACACTGTTATCTGGGGTCTTTTAAACAGTAGCAGAGCCGTGGTCCTCTTGATTTGCTCACTCATTCTGTTATTAGAGAAATTCTTAACTTCTTCCATGGGGAGCTATTTTTCTGTCTTCACTCTTTCCCTAGGGTCCGTTCCCAGTTCACCAGGGCATCGTCAGAACGTTGACAGTGTCTCTAGGCTTCTTCCTTCCCCTGTGGGGTAGAGTTGCTCAGTTATCTCACACCAAATAAGCTCCAAGGCTTCACGCAAGACAAAAAGGCAAACTGGTATTCAGTCATTTTGTTTGTGGAGTGCTGCCATTCAAATCCTGGACACGTGGAAAAAACACACAAAAAGCGAATGCTGGACACTTGTGTCCATAAAGCTGAAAAAATAAGCAGCGAGGACATGGAGATTATTTTCATAGTCAACAAAATGTATCTTTTATTTACCACTCAGAAGGAAATATGTTGATAAAACTATAAAACGGTAATTGTTCTCTTCGTTTTGAGTTGTAACTAAAAATGATTATAAGTAAATAACACACAGACAGATGCATCCTATAAATTTGTTTCTAAAGAAAGCTTTCATTCAATGAAGCCACACGGGAGCTCTGAGCTGTGTCTTTTAGGGCAAGAAGAAGGAATGCCACAGGACCACAGTATTCAAAGGAGCAGCGGGGGTCTTAACAGATACACTGTTTTAGATACGATGTTATTTCGGACCCTAAGTACAAACAGTAGGTCCTTGTATCTAGCTTTTATGCAAATATTTTCTTACTTCAATTCAGTGTTTGTGGTTTACTTATTTAGCCCTATTGTTCAGAGGCTCAGTCGTGTCCAGCTCTTTGTGACCCCCACGAACTGCAGCACGCCAGGCCTCCCTGTCCATCACCAGCTCCCAGAGCTTATTCAAACTCATGTCCATCGAGTCAGTGATGTCATCCAACCATCTCATCCTCTGTCGTCCCCTTCTCCGCCTGCCTTCAATCTTTCCCAGCATCGTGAGCTTTTCTAATGAGTTGGCTCTTCACATCAAGTGGCCAAAGTATCGCAACTTCAGTTTCAGCAGCAGGCCTTCTAATGAATATTCAGGACTGACTTCCTTTAGGATGGACTGGTTTGATCTCCTTGCAGTCCAAGGGACTCTCAAGAGTCTTCTCCAACATCACCGTTAGTGTTTACCAAATTGCAATGATTATAAATGCAAACTATTACATTAAGGACTTTAAAGAGAGTAACTTTCTTGGAGATGATTCAAAAATAAAACTGGAGCTCATAAAAACATTTGAATTTGCATCAGTTTAAGGGACAACTCTCAGAATGAAAATGCTCTTGTGTTATAAACTTGAAGGGCTGTTTGGATATGAAGGTTTTTTTTTTTTTGCTTTCACTTCCATGCATTGGAGAAGGAAATGGCAACCCACTCCAGTGTTCTTGCCTGGAGAATCCCAGGGATGGGGGAGCCTGGTGGGCTGCCGTCTCTGGGGTCGCACAGAGTTGGACACGACTGAAGCGACTTAGCAGTAGCAATCATATCTAAGTTTTACTTTTCCTCTTATATGAGGTAGAGTATGCACCAGGTAATTTGATAATAATTATTAGACAGAGAAAATAATTATTTTAAAGTATATTTTGGAAGCTGCAATTAGCATCTTAACTTGGGATTTGAGTATTATTATTTAATTTACTATGTAAACATGTAATTCGGTACATTTATATAATTTGTTTAAGCAAATTACTCTTAAGAAAATAAATAGAATATGTGCTTTTTGTCTGGAACCAGACAAGGGCATCCTCAGGGTGACTGCCTGGTGGAGCTACTTCCTTTCTCTCATCTCAGGCCCGAAGAGGGAGGCAATCCTAAGACTTGCTCACTCATCCTTCAAGACTGGACACCAGTCAAGGGCAGAGGGGCAGGTCCTTGTTTTAATACGTGAAGACGAGCTGATCTGAAAATCATTCTGCCGAGTGAAATCTGGTGTGAGTAACTCAAGTCAAGACAAGAAGGGACTTTTTAATGCAAGACTTCATTGGTTTACTTCTTTGTTTATTCGTTTAGGGAAGTTGAATTATTTCTATATATTGAAAGGGTGTTTTTCTGATGGATTTTTTTTCATCTCCTAGATCTATTTTAACTATAATCCGAATGTCAGAACTGACATTTTAGCACTATTTTTAATTTAAAAAATATATATATATTAGAGATTGCTTTTGGAAGCTGTATCGACATTTAATGTTTAACATGATAATTTCAAGCTTCACTTCTGCAGAGCCAGGGTGCATTTCTGTTTGCTCCTGTAGTCTTGATTCTTCTCTAGGGAAAAGAATCACTCCCCGATTTAATACCCTAAGTGGGGAGAGTTTTTCTGAAAGACCGTCAGCCAGATTCTTGTTATCAGTTAAAACATAAAAAAGCAAAAGCAAAAAATAAGCCAAATGACTCATCTCAGTTCTAAATAATAGCTGGCTGGGATTCTCAGGGGAAATGAGTCCTGATGTTTATACACCAATGGGTCAGTCATCAAGGCACCTGCAGTAATTTTGGTCTGACTTCTTGGGATGGGGGCTGGAGCAGAATGCAGACTTAATCAAGGTCTTGAAAACTTAGTGCAGTTACAACGGGGCCTTCTGAGTGCATTTCATAAGCTTATTGGTTATTTAGGAATAAGGGTCTTTGTTGATAACCTAAATTTATGCATTTATCTCTCAAAAAAAGGTAAAGCCCAATACTTTCCTATCACATTTTAACTAACTTTAGTATCCTTTATATCAATATAATTTCATACTGTATATAACTTCTAAATAATTTCCCAAACATGTCATTTTAGTACTATAGTAAATAATAAAGAAGTGAGATTTCTACATAGTCTAGATTTAAGTAAAATTAAATAAGTAAAGCAGTATGCTAAGATATTTTGATTTCAAATCTACCTTATTGGTCATACTTTAGAACATGAGCATAGCTGTTTAAAATGATTGACTTTCATTTTTATTGATAATATCAACTTTTCATCAAAAATGAAAGTTTCTCAGTCACATACGACTCTTTGTGACCCCATGGACCATACAGTCTGTGGAATTCTCCAGGCCAGAATACTGAAGTGGGTAGCCTTTCCCTTCTCTAGGGGATCTTCCCAGCCCAGGAATCGAACCCAGGTCTCCTGCATTGCAGGTGGATCCTTTACCAGCTGAGCCACAAGAGAAGCCCTTAAGGTAGCATATTGAATATATTTATCATGAAGTATATGTAAATTTGTATACATATAGATAACATATTTCTTAAAACTTCAATAATAAGTGGAAGGCCCAAAGGAGACATATGTTTTGGTAAAGAAATGCTGCAGATTATTGAGACTGGGACAGTTGACAGAGCAGAGCCACCTTAGTACAAAACCCAAAGAAATGTGCCAGTAAGTGCAGTTCAAGCATCGGTGAAGCTTGGGGACATAATTTACTTTGGAAATATGATAATGTGTCTCTCCTGTAAATGTAAACGTGGGCTGGTTGTCTTGAGTTTATAATAAATGTAAAAGTCAGAGTCCGTGCATGCTCACTCCAGAGACGATTTGCCTGTTTCCATCAATTATCTCTTTTCCTGTGACTTACGCGATATACAAATGACCAAAAAAAAAAAAAAAAAAAGTCAGATCTGAAATGATTCTCAAGGTCGAATCTGACAGCATTTAGAGACCTCTAACACATTTGTAATCAAGTTAAGATCTTAAACAATAGTCACTATAGAATGATAGCTCCAATAAAACAAAGAAAAAAGAAATAACAGCATTTTTTTTTTTTTGTAGTTTGTTCCCAACTGGTCTGAAAAGAGAGAGAGAGAAAGATTGATTCAGAGAAATCTCCCATGAGGACACAGTCTCATGGCATCTCTAACCTGATTTCCAGGCCAGAGAAACTCTGATGGATATTCAAACTTTGAATGGCTATGCAAATCAAACTTATGAACCTTCGGAGAGCCATCCTTCATAAGGCTTGACTTCGGTGAGGAGTAAGCAGCAAGAACAGATGGGCTGCTTGGGCCCACGGTCTCCCTGCTAATCACGGCAAGAAACAAGAAAACTGAGGGAGAGGCATCCCGGTAGATTCACGATCATCTCAGCCTCCACGGCAGAAGGCTTCCTGATCATTCGCGGGAGATGCCAGCTGCATTCGAAACACACACTCAGAATCGTCCCATACTTCTGCATACGAAAGAACACAGTCCCCAGGGAAAGAGCGAGGTATGCCCTTCAGTGATACACGCCAAGGGTCAGTTTGGAGAATCCTTACTGCGAATGCAATCTTTATACCATGGGGCCAGAAGTTCAGGAAATGAAAGTTGAAAGTCACCTTCAGAGAAGAACCAGAAATGAGAGTCAGAGGGAAGAGACCTCCAAAACGCACGTGTAAGATTGCAGGTGTGGAAACATTAAAGCGCGTGTGCACGCACAGGCTCCCGGTTCTGTTGCCGAGTTTCTGAGTTGTGAAGCGAGTGGGGAAGAAGCCTCCTTCCGTGAGTAGTTTATGGGAGGCCTGAGGGCAAACAGATTTGATTGCCACCGAGCATTTTCCGTAGCAAGCATTGTAAGACATGCTGATCCATCAGTAGAAAGCTCGACCATAAAAGTCCAGATAAAAATGGAAGCAAAAGAACCAGGAAAGAGCAATTCCCCTGGTAGAGTAAGCAGATTAAAACCTCGTCTTTCATCTCCCAAGCTTTATTGGTTGGACCCCAAAAGACCCAAAATGCACTGACAGCTCTTCGGACCGGACTCTTTTCTTTTGTATTTCACTGACTAGTTGACAGAGATGGCTGGGTCTCTATTCTACGTGAAGGAAAGAAGAACGCGCTTTCAGACTTGTCCTTGTAACTGACAGAGCATCAGAGTGAAAAAGGAAAAACAACAGCAGCAAACACACCAAAGGAAAAACGGTGAACTCGGGAAGAGTGTCGCTGCTGTTTCATCGTCCACGTGTGGCTCCTTGGGCTCTTTTCGGGCTTTCTTCTCCCTCTCTCTCCCTCTTCCTTCCTTTTCCTCCTCCTTCCCCAACCCTGTCGTCGCTTCAACTTCTTTCTTTTGAAAGAAAAGTTATTAAAAAAAAAAAATCATCATTAAAATAAAATCGCTGCCCTGAACACTGGAGTTCTGTCCCCCTCCTTAGGCTCCTTGCCACGGAGAAAATGATTTATTTATTTACTAGGACAGAAAAAAAGAAATGGGAAGTGCCTTTTTCTTTCAAATGTTGTCAGCGTGAAGACTTGACCTTTGAGACAGGCTAAGGAAAGAAAGCAAGAATTCTTTCTAAAGCTTTACTTCTTGGTGCCTGACACCCAGTGTAGCTAATTGTCAGCAGTGTTATGAAATTCTAAACTCGCTCCATGAGCCTTTACTCAGAAGTGACTTTGGCTGAAAACAACTCAGGCAGACTTCCCTGCTGCCCTCCGCCCCTTCCCCTCCCCTGGTTCAGCTTGTTTTCCCTTCATCCATTGTACCAGGTCCAAAACGGCACATGGAAACAGCCCACGGCTTGTTTTTCATTGCAGGTTAAAATCAACTTTAATTTTGTTATTTTTTCCCCCTAAGATGTTGCCCATCTCATTAAAATGATTAGGCTTTTTCTTTTGAAGAGTTACCTGGGGTGAAGTCTAACTGGTACACTGGCCACCAAAAAGTGACGTCACAGGCAAGAGTGGGAGCAGGCAAGCTGACCCACAGCAAGCGGTGGCCTGATTTCACGCTGAGATTTAAGGTACCACGGTCTCGGCTCTGGTGATAAAGCGTCTGTGGTTGTTAAGCGTTGAAAATAGAACCGTGTTTCCTCAACAGAGAGGAACTAACCAACATTAAATGTCACATTTTTGTGTGAAATAGTCATAGATCGAATGACAGAATGTGACAACGCATCCTGCTGGAGAGATGGTTATTGCCTAGTTTCGCTGAGCTCGAAGTTTTGTGCTGACTTTTGTTCGTTAGCAGAGGCTCCTGTGTTGCCAGCGTGAGTTACGAAATCCTGCCTTTAACGGTTTCAATGAAACTATGTTGCACAGACTGGGTTCTCCACGTGGTAACGCGATGCATCCTGCAGCGCTTAAGGACAGGACATAGGAAGGAATTTACAGAGCAGCCTCACAGGTTTCCTTAGCACAACAGGGTGACGCTTTACACTCAAGTGATACAGTGGGAATCTGACCAGTGATTAAAAAATGATTTCTAGCCAGACTGGGGCAAATTTCTGTACTGTAAAACACACACACACACACCCCCCCAAAAAACACTATTTCTTAATAAAACACTGTATTCAACCCTGGTGAGGATGCACGGAGCTTATAAAGACCAAATTAGATATACATCCTTTTACTTCTTCACCCTACAAAACTCGGTATCAGAGGTCATTCTGGAAACATCTCCCTTTGCAGCGGCAGCTCCTAGGTATCAAGGCCCATGATCTCAGCATCTCTTGAGGCGGGAATTCACAAATGTGTTAGCGAGAACATGGGGCATCTGAAGCAAGCCTGATTCCAAGGGCCATGACCTCAGGGGGATTTACATTCCTGTCTTTGCAGCATATAGTCCAACTGCGCTTGATTCTTTTCCCTTGGACTCCCACCCCTGCTTGTCACTTAGACATTCAAAGACTTGCCATTGAGTAAGACTGGAAAAGGATGTGATTGCTAGCCCACTGGCTCTGTAAGTTTAAGAAGCGAAACACACAAGCAACTTCCGGTAGATACAGGCTCATCACCGTCCCGATAGAAAGGTATTCTTGCGCCAGTGCAGCGCATAACGCTGACTATTCGGTTTGCAAAGTTTGGAAGAAGCAGCGTGTTTGAGTGCTGCATGTGTTAGACGTGTCTCCCTTCAGTCTTTTCATCTTTCTGGGGCAGAAGGAAAGCAACACATCTTTGGAGCAACCGATTCACATTTGAACTTCAGTTCCTCCCCTTACTCATCATGTCACGCAGGGAACTGACACCGTGTCTCCTGTCTGAACCGTGTTTAGTTTTCTCGTCCATAAATCAAGGTAATTTGATGAGAAGCATGGAAATGCATGTAAATCGCCCAGCAGAGTCCTTGGCACGTTAACAGAAGCAACGTTCACAACAAAAGTGTCAGTAGCTACAATGACCACTTTTAGCCTACTGGAGGTTCTGTCTTGGGGATCTTGGTAAATTGTTTTTATCACTGTAACGCTAGCTGTCAGAGTAACCTACAAACTTGCCGTCTCGTTTTATCACTCACATACTGAACTAACTTGATAAGTTTGCTAAAAATTACGTCTTAAGTGCAGCCCTTGTGCTGAGCTTAGTCGCTCAGTCATGTCCGACTCTTTGTGACCCCATGGGCTGCAGCTCCACAGGCCCCTCTGTCCATGGAGATTCTCCAGGCAAGAATCCTGGAGTGGGTTTCCATGCTCTCCTCCAGGGGATCTTCCCAACCTGGGGATCGAACCAAGGTCTCCCATACTGCAGGTGGATTCTTTACGGTCTGAGTCACCAGGGAAGGGCAAGTATAGCATTTACTACTAAATTCTATAAGGTTGGCTCTAAACTGGATTCAGAATCTCAAACCCAGTTCTTCTAATTGTTTAATGCCCCTAGAACTCTCAAAAGAGTCTTGAATAGGCTGTACGAGAAAATGAGTCACGTGAAATTTCCAGACATTGGCAGTACCCATGATACTTTGCCATGAGCTAAGACTGGCAACTTCTTTAGTTTTCACTATGCACTGGACTATAATAAGCATTTTCGGTTTCTTGGAAGTGTATATTCTGAGAAGCCTCCACCCATAGACAAAATCTGGGGTAAGGTTTGCTGGCCACTGCGGTGAACAATTTTTGCTTTAGCAGCTTAACATATTCTTCTTTAAACAAGTTCTTTAATTTAATACCAAGTTGACCGGCTGCCATTGCTGATTTTCCAAAACAACTTTATCCCAAATGCCC
>SJYA01002461.1:6212-19422 GCA_006410615.1 Neotragus moschatus | reverse complement strand
CCCCCCAAAAAACAAAACAGAAACAGTATTGGAATAAAGTCAATAAAGACTTTAAAAATGATCCACATTAAAAAGAATGAAGTCAACACTGAGGAGAGGAAGGGAGAAGGCAGAGGGGAAAAGTGAAAGGTTATAGTTAGGCCATAGTTCGACTTTGCTTAGTCGATCATGGATCCCCTTAACCTAGATTCCTCTTCTGAGACGATTGATTTACCTTCNATTGGAATAAAGTCAATAAAGACTTTAAAAATGATCCACATTAAAAAGAATGAAGTCAACACTGAGGAGAGGAAGGGAGAAGGCAGACGGGAAAAGTGAAAGGTTATAGTTAGGCCATAGTTCGACTTTGCTTAGTCGATCATGGATCCCCTTAACCTAGATTCCTCTTCTGAGACGATTGATTTACCTTCGGTTCTGCACTCTATCTTGGATGCCACTTGCTTCAGAAAGGAAAAAAGGCCAAAACCAAAACACAAAACAGAAAATGGCCATTGATTTTCCCATGGCCAGTCTGTTCCCGAGGCCCTTGCGGCTAATCAGTTACCACCTCCTCTGCTTATCTTATCAGGGCTTTCTAATTTCCTCCATTAAGGGATGTCTGACTCTGTAGTTGCTGAAATCGCTCAGTCTGGGTACATAAGGAGATTAAACTGAGTCACTGAGTCCCCTTGATCTTCTCCACTTCCCCTTGTTGAAGGCGTGTCTCTGTTTACCACGCGAGATAAAGGGGTGCAGAGAAGGCAGAACGGGGCCTTAGAAGATGCAAGAGATTGAGCTATTGGCGGTGTGTATCTGGTAGGTGACAAGAAAGTCCCACGCCGGGGGAGACCGTAAAGGGTTCCTCAACTGTAGTCCATTATCCTCAGCTTACGAGAAACCAGAGCCGTGATGATGTCTGGGGGTGTAACCAGATCCCAGCCCTTTTAAAGAGTAGTGATTAGTTGAAGTGTTTCTGACAGCTAAATAAATATTTTCTAAATAAAAATATACTGTATGCTTTAAATGGAATATCAGAACCATTTTTAGCAGGGGCATTGCTACTCTGGGATTCCCTAGCTGCCAGGCTCTGTTCTCAGTAAAAACTGCTATTTTTTGACCGTCGCCAGCTGGAAGCGGGGCTGTGCCCAGTGAGATGACATCTGGGTTAAGCAATACAAGGTCTGGAGTTGCAAGAAGCAGTGCAGACCTGAACGGGTGAGGCAGGCTTCAGAAAAGTCAGTTTTAAAAGCTTGGTGAAAAATAGGGGTAGAATCCAGATTTAGAGTCTGAGTCATGAGCAATAAGTGAAGAGACAGGCAGACAAAGAGAGCCCGAGACCGAGAAAAAATCACTTATCACACAGTCACCGAACGCCATAGAGGTGGCGGGCCTGGGAGCCGAACGGAACAGTGCGGAGTTCTCAGCAGTCCCAGCAGTTCAGAGCCTAGAGCTACTCTCAGGAACTCTCGCAGCTTACAGAGAAAAAAAAATCGTGCAATCAGTAGGAGGAGCAAGATACCAGCGAGGACAACTAGAAAACTTCACAGAAGTGTGGAGAGCATCATCGGGCTTCGGAAAAGCCAGGATAACTGGAGAGTGTATGTTATAAACATGTTAACCATTATATTAAAATCCTATAAATTATCTAAAATCTTCCAATATCATAACAGTTACCCTTTGTACCCTCTTCCATTCCGGAAAGCAGTCTCTTGGTTTCGCATGTCATTTTCCAGAAGCGTTTTACAGGTACACAAGCGTAAGGTACACCGTGCTTCCCAAATAGAGCCGGTTTGCTGCTGCTGGAGCCCACAGTCAAGCAGAAAAGTGGAAACGGAGGCATTCTGTGCACAAATGACTTCTAGCATTTCTGGAACAAGATAAACTACCACACACAAAGAACTGATCTTGAAGCCACCGTCAGAAATCTTTAGAGTCACAAAGAGCAGGAGACGTAAGTAAAATGCTAACTTGACTCCAAAGAGAGATTGGAATAATTTCTGATAAATGTATTCTAGAATCAGAGCGTCTCTCCTATGAAAAATTCTAGAATATATTGTCCAACAAACAGCTCATGGACAGAAAATTTTCAGTCAACACTAAAAGGTCAGACGGGTCCTAAATATTAAAAAAAAAAAAAATCACATGAAGCAACTTCGTTTTACATTTTAATGGAATAGAACTGTAGGTCTGTAAAATATATAGAGAGAGTGATTTTATTCAACAAATTATTTGGCAATTTTCCATGTTAGAATAGTTATTAAGGTGAAGACAGATAAATAGGATAATATTTAAGTAAATATCGTCTTGGCTCGAGTCAGGGCCCACAGACCATTAAAAGTGTTGTTACCAAGGTTTAATTTTTATTTTTTGGTCATGGAGGATTCCAAACATACTTCACTATTACAGTTCAGTTGTGTATGAAGAATAATTGCAGTAATAATAGAAGTCAGAGTCACCAGGAAGCGCTCTGTGGCTTCTAATAAGCCCACTGTCCGCCGAGATCTGATGTCATGGTCTAATGAGTGGCTGTTATTTTTCCCCTGAGAAAATGAGTCATGTCTCTTCTGTTAGAAAGTACTTTTCTGCAACTACTATTTACAGAAAAGGTAAAAGCATTCATGAATTTTTAATGGATCAAGGGACTTGTAGCAATAAAAAAGAAAGAAAGAGAGAAAGTGAGATAATTAGAAGGTGAAGAGCATCTTCCTTCTGCAGGAACTGGGGACAGACGTCCTCTAGATGATCGGCCACGTTCCCCTCTTAAAGTGACTTCTCTTTCTCATCAGAACACTCCACGAAATGCTTCGTTTTGAGGCCAAGATATGATAAACCTCCACAAATGTCCAGGGCTTTCTCGTTGACGGTGGAACAAACCAATGGATATTACTTTACCATTGACGCCATTGTTCAAATTCAAGGCTGCCCCATTTTCCAGACCAGGTGGATGGTGAGAAGTGATGAGGGTTTAAAACTTGGTGAAACTGAATTATTTCATAAAATGTTTTATCGGCCAGTTACCGAGTTACAACCTTGGGAATTTTAAGGAAAATAACTTTCAAAATATTTTTTAAAATGAGAAAAAATTCAAAGAAGACCCAGCATCCCTATACCAGGTGAAAAGCATTAAGCATTCTATATGCCTTTGTAGCAAAGAAACTCAGGGAAGTTGAAAACAACAATTATAATTAACAATAAAAGAGGCTTGTAATTATCACTTAAAATGCAGCTGTCCTGGTCCATAATACAATTAATACCAGAAATTGAGGTATTCCTTGTCCTTCAGGCTTCTTTCAGAAGGTTCAGAAGTTTTAGAATTCAAGGAACATTAAGACCACTTCCATTATTTTTTATGGAATACAGCAAACCCAAATCTCTCTCTCCTCTCCATAACTTTATTTTATTTCTTCATTTGAGACTGTCGGCATTCATACGTTTATTTCTTTAGCATATTTGTTCCTCTGATTTATAAGTCATAAAAATGTTTCCATTCAGAAATGGAAATTAAAATCCAAGCCTCTGTCCAGGGTCTGGTCTTTTCTTCTATTATTTCCTCAGAGTCTATTTTTAGTTCCATCTTTGCCAGGCTACCTGCAGACTGACTGACTTCTCTAAAGATCTCTCAAGGCCACTTTTCTGCTGGAGATGTGTCTTGAAGGAGGAATGGTGGAGACAGGAAAGGAAAATTACTTCAGGTGAGAAATTATACTTGCAAGACCTCACACTAACTCTCAATAGCCATGATTTTCATGGATGGAAATACTACTCTGATTTTTGCATCAAGTCTGGCTACAAGCTTTGAATATCTATGAATTCCAAAGACCATGGATCACTAACAGGTAAGTGACCTTAAAGTCAATGGTCATAGAAGCTGAACTGCTGCTTGGAATTATTACTGAAACCATGATCCTCTGGTGACTTGGGGTCCTTCTCTGTATCCTGTTGGCACAGTGCACTTCAGTCTGGGCTTGTTGGTGTTGCTCAGTCACTCAGTCGTGTCCAACTCTTTGCCTCCCTGTGTATGGTAGCCCGCCAGGCTCCTCTGTCTATGGAATTTTCCAGGCACAGATATTGGAGTGGGTTGCCCTTTCCTCCCTCAGGGCATC
Organism: Neotragus moschatus; assembly: GCA_006410615.1. NCBI lineage: Eukaryota > Metazoa > Chordata > Mammalia > Artiodactyla > Bovidae > Neotragus > Neotragus moschatus. Next base: position 15,340 of record SJYA01002461.1, on the reverse strand, counting down.
TTCTCAGCCCAGGGATCAAACTGTTATCTCTTGCATCTCCTGCACTGGAAGGCAGGGTCTTTATCACTATGCCATCTGGGAAGCCCTACGCAGCTACAGTTTAACATCTCTGAATCAAGTTATTGGTATTTTCCCAATGATTCTATTCTCTCACAGACTTTTTTTCCCTACCAGAAGGGCTTCCCAGGTGGTGCTAGTGGTAAAGAACGCACCTGCAAATGCAGGAGACATTGAGCTTGATCCCTGGATCAGGAAGATCCCCTGGAGGAGGATATGGCGACCCACTCCAGTATTCGTGCCTGGAGAATCCCATGGACAGAGGAGCCTGTTGGGCTACAGTCAGTATGGTGGCAGAGTCAGACACGACTAAAGTGACTTGGCATGCACCAGGATGAACCACAACACCAGCCCTTCTATTGCTGAAGCCAAATATCTAGAACTCACTGTTGGTTTCTCTCTTTTTCCTCACTCTCCATCCAATCCATCTTCTGACTTCAGAAGACAGACCAAAGACTTATCTTTCTCTGCATGTTCACTACCACACCCCTAGCCAACATCCCCATCAGCTCTCACCCGGAACTCTAAATAGTCTCAGACACGGTTTCCTTCCTGTCTCTCCTGCTTTTCAGCAACTGAACCCCTGCCCGAGAAACCGGAGTGGCACTCAGGTCACAAACCAGGTTGGCNTGGAGTGGGTTGCCCTTTCCTCCCTCAGGGCATCTTCTCAGCCCAGGGATCAAACTGTTATCTCTTGCATCTCCTGCACTGGAAGGCAGGGTCTTTATCACTATGCCATCTGGGAAGCCCTACGCAGCTACAGTTTAACATCTCTGAATCAAGTTATTGGTATTTTCCCAATGATTCTATTCTCTCACAGACTTTTTTTCCCTACCAGAAGGGCTTCCCAGGTGGTGCTAGTGGTAAAGAACGCACCTGCAAATGCAGGAGACATTGAGCTTGATCCCTGGATCAGGAAGATCCCCTGGAGGAGGATATGGCGACCCACTCCAGTATTCGTGCCTGGAGAATCCCATGGACAGAGGAGCCTGTTGGGCTACAGTCAGTATGGTGGCAGAGTCAGACACGACTAAAGTGACTTGGCATGCACCAGGATGAACCACAACACCAGCCCTTCTATTGCTGAAGCCAAATATCTAGAACTCATTGTTGGTTTCTCTCTTTTTCCTCACTCTCCATCCAATCCATCTTCTGACTTCAGAAGACAGACCAAAGACTTATCTTTCTCTGCATGTTCACTACCACACCCCTAGCCAACATCCCCATCAGCTCTCACCCGGAACTCTAAATAGTCTCAGACACGGTTTCCTTCCTGTCTCTCCTGCTTTTCAGCAACTGAACCCCTGCCCGAGAAACCGGAGTGGCACTCAGGTCACAAACCAGGTTGGCTCACTGCCCCTCTTAAAGCTGTGCAGCGTTCCTGCAACAATAAGAATCGGCCAGAAGGACTTCTTGGCCTTTACAGCGCCCTGCAGAGCTGTGCCCGCGCCTCACTCTGCACTGGGCTCTTCTGTCGCCACTAAACAGCCTTCTAGCTGGGCCTCAAACACATCCCGTGGGTTTGTATTTTAGGAGGACCGTCCCAGCTGTTCCTAGAATCTTTACATTGACATCTTCTGCACGTTCAGCTAAAATGTCATCTTGAAGGAACTTCTCCTGAACATCCAAATTTTAAGTACCTACCCAGTCTCTGTCTCTAAGAAATCACCAGCAGGTCTCTCAGCATGACTTTAGACTTCATTTCGGGTATTTCCCATGGAGAAGAACTTCTCCAGCTACTTAGTTCCCAGCACCTAGATTAGGGCCTGACATTTAGCAGGCACTCAGTCATATAAGGTGGCACTAGCGGTGAAGAACCCACCTGCCAACGCAGGAGTCACTAGAGATGTACGTTCAGCCCCTGGGTCAGGAAGACGCCCTGAAGAAGGCAACGGATGCCCACTCCAGTGTTCTTCCTCAGGAAATCCCATGGACAGAGGGGCCTGACGGGCTACAGTCCACGGGGTCACGAAGAGTCAGAGGCAACGGAGCACACAGGCATGCAGTTATATGTATTTTGCACTAAATGAGACACAATTTTAAATGAGAAGAGAAGATGAATGGCAAGTTCCATAGAAATCTGCTTCTAGCTGATAGTCACAAGCTTACAGCTAATTAGAACACATTAGAATAGCGGTGTCAGACTTTATTTTGGGGGCTCCAAAATCGCTGCAGATGGTGATTGCAGCCATGAAATTAAAAGACATTGACTCCTTGGAAGGAAAGTTATGATCAACGTAGGTAGCATATTAAAAAGCAGAGACATTACTTTACCAACAAAGGTCTGTCTAGTCAAGGCTATGGTTTTTCCAGTGGTCATGTATGGATGTGAGAGTTGGACTGTGAAGAAGGCTGAGCGCCGAAGAACTGATGCTTTTGAACTGTGGTGTTGGAGAAGACTCTTGAGAGTGCCTTAGACTGCAAGGAGGTCCAACCTGTCCATCCTAAAGGAGATTAGCCCTGGGATTTCTTTGGAAGGACTGATGCTGAGGCTGAAACTCCAATACTTTGGCCACTTGATGCGAAGAGTTGACTCACTGGAAAAGACCGTGATGTTAGGAAGAATTGGGGGAGAAGGGGACAACAGAGGATGAGATGGCTGGATGGCATCACTGACTTGATGGGCGTGAGTCTGAGTGAACTCCGGGAGTTGGTGATGGACAGGGAGGCCTGGCGTGCTGCGATTCATGGGGTCGCAGAGAGTCGGACATGACTGAGCAAGTGAACTGAACTGAACTGAAAGCCCAGACGCAAGGGCTCAGCATTTTACTTAATTCATTTGCATGACGATCTGCTTCAAGCAGGTCTTCTTCATGGCTTTCTTTCAAAATTGCAGGAAATGTTTACAGTAGAGAAAAGAGTTCACGCTTACATCATTTAGGAGAAAAAGAAAAGACAGATGGGAAGAAAGGAAGGCAGGCAGGAAGGTCGACAAAAGAAAGGGATGAAGGAAGGAACTAAGAAGGGAAGGAAACATGAAGAGAGGCATGTACTAACGCTGCAAATGATTCATCAGAGAACAGGGGCAGAGTTCTAGAAACTGACCCTGCCACAAGCCTGGCACGCTGCAGCCCACAGGGTCGCTCGGGGGCGGACACGTCTGAGCGACTGCACTCAACTGAACGCATTAATACTCATGAGTGAAGGGATGATTCTGTGTATTTTAATTTTGTTTTCTGAACCATGCGATCTATAACTTAGACTCTTCTCTTGTTAGCTTAGTTCTGCCCTGGAGTGTCTTCTGCATTTCTTTCTGGGAGAAGGGCAAGGCTAGTTCTCAGGCCCCCAGGTATCTCAGAGGCTACCATCCAGGAGAAGCTGTCGGAGGCAGAGCAGGACTTTTTGACGCGGTGGAGACCCAGAACCTTCAAAGGCTGTCTACCATGCACAGATTTCCTCAAACCTCTCTGTCCCAGGGTCATCAAGAAATTCCTGGAAGCTTTCCAGGTTTCTGAGCTCCACAGTAAAATGCTAAAAAACCTCTGTAGTGATACCTCTGGGAGCAAGAATGCTTTAAGCCATTATCACAAACACCTAAAGGGAAGTACTTGAAAAATGAGAGCTAGATGAAAACCTGATGGAGTGAGGAATGAAACGCCCAGGGAGGGGAAGGAAAGGCATTGCAAGAGGGGGCGGAGGGGGTGCCAAGACAAACCCTGCCCTCCCAGCCAAGGGCCTCAGAGGCACTAACTAACTGAAGTGAGAGCTGCTTCTGCTTAGATCAAGCAGTTTTGAAAGCACGACCTTCCGTGGGAATACAGACGAGAGGATGGGCCGCTGCAGTTGATGTGTGCATTCAGATACACGCTCACTGAAATCTAATCAGAACCTCCCCATCCCAGTCTGGAAATGGCTCAGTTTTCCCCAGTTGCTCACGGCCACTCCTGCCTCACTGCAGCTTGTTTGTGCTTGTAGACTCCCTGGTGACAGAGCAGAGTCTCCTGAAGTCATGTTGCAGGGTCAGTTTCTAGAACGCTTCCCATATTTTCTGATGCAACCACATGTAACATTGTTGTCTCCTAGTAAACATGGAAATGGGTCAAGGAAAACATTAGCCTGTGTCTGAAAAAAAAAAAAAAAATAGACTGGCTTGGGACTTTGGTTTGAATTCAGAAACCTTCTGGAAGTTCTCGTTTTATACCAAGTCTTATTCTGTCGACCTATAGATGAAGAAATTAGCAAGAAGAAAGGGAGCCAGTTATGTATGCAAAACCCATTATGTATTGAGTGGATTTCAGAATGGACAGGTGCCAAAACAGGCTGAAAACATCTGATCGTCAGTCATTCTAACCTCCCCGTCTATGGAGGGAAGGCTGAATTTGATCTCCTGCAAATGTCTTTCCTTTTCCTGTGGATCTTTCTGGCTGGGTGGCAGAGAGGAAAGACCCTCTTCTTGTTACTGACTCACTCACCAGTCTCTGACCTTCAGGAAGTCTCTAATAATTCTGGAAGTCTAGTTATTCATGTGTAAAGTTAGATAATTTGTTAGATAACGGCTCAGTTCTTATGAACATGAAACTTTTAAGAAATAAGGACTTTTGAGGCTTATTTGTAATTTTTCAAAAAAAATTTGCACTTATGTACAAAGTCATTTTAACAAAATACTGAGATTTTTCCATCTGAGTACTAGTGCCCAGTCCCTCAGTCCTGTCTCACTCTTGGTGGCCCCATGGATTGTAGCCCACCAGGCTCCTCTGTCCATGGGATTTCCCAGGTGAGAGTACTGGAGTGGGCTGCCATTCCCTTCTCCAAGGGATCTTCCCGACCCAGGGATCGAACCTGGGTCTCTTCTGTCCCCTGTTTGGCAGGAGGGGTCTTTATAGCTAGTGTCACCTGGGACTTCATATGTGTGTGATCGCGCAGCCCTTGCTCCCCTGCCGCTGGCTTCCTTCACTGCACATGAAATCTTCAGCTTTCATCTATGTTGTCGCTTATTCCAGGGTTCCCTTCCTTTTTTAAGCTTGAATAATATCCCACTGTATGCGAACACTGGGTCTCTTTATCCAGTCTTCCGTGGATGGATACATAGATGGTTTCCACATCTAAGCTATTGTGAAAAGTACTTCCTTGAACACGGTGGTACCTAAATCCTTTTGATATCCTGATTTCAATTCCTCTGGAGAAAGAGATTCAGGGGAAGTATGGGTATTTGCTCAGAGTGTTAGACACCAACAGTAATTAAATCCAAGGTAGAAGGAAGTGGCTCCAACGGTAAAGAGTCTGCCTGCCAATGCAGGAGACCCAGGTTCGATTGCTGGGCAAGGAAGATCCCCTGGAGAAGGAAATGGCCACCCACTCCAGTATTCTTGCCTGCAGAACCCCATGGACAAGAAGAGCCTGGCAGGCTACAGCCCATGGGGTCACGAAGAGTGGGGCAGGACTGAGTGACTAACACACACACACACAACAAGACTCATAAGCTTCGCTTTTTGAGAAAATAAAACGAAGTCAAAGGTGGTGCAGTGGCTCGGGCACTAGAAAAAGAATGATTTAGAGACTTGTCCTCCTACTGTGTCAAAAGTTGAGCTAAGTGACTCGTATCTACTGGACCCTCTAATCTTTGCCGCAACAAAGGGTCGGGAAAGAGGAACCAAGATTCAGAAGCTGAGGACCTTGTCCCAGGGCTCACAGAGTTTAGGCAACAAAGACATCCTTCAGGCCCTGGGCAGGCACACACTGAGTGCCACATTTCTCCTACCACCTGTTTTCATTACCAAATATTCACAGTCAGGCTGCTGTGCTGTTACTGACACAGAACACATTGCCAGAATGTGCAAAACATTTCCACTCTTGTTTACTTTTTTTTTTTTTTTTTTTGGCTGTGCTGCTTAGCAGGCAGGATCTTAATCCCCCTACCAGGGATTGAACCCNGCCACATTTCTCCTACCACCTGTTTTCATTACCAAATATTCACAGTCAGGCTGCTGTGCTGTTACTGACACAGAACACATTGCCAGAATGTGCAAAACATTTCCACTCTTGTTTACTTTTTTTTTTTTTTTTTTGGCTGTGCTGCTTAGCAGGCAGGATCTTAATCCCCCTACCAGGGATTGAACCCTTGCCCCCTGCACTGGAGCATGGAGTCCTAACCACTGGACCGCCAGGGAAGTCCCCGTTCACATTATTATTTTTAATAACCTCTATTAACAAGTAATCTACAAAGAGTAAAGACAGACTCTTATGGGACAAAATAATTCACTTTAGTTTTTAAAACATTGTCAACTTCCCTGGTGGCTCAGACAGTAAAGCATCTGTCTACAATGCAGGAGACCTGCGTTCGATCCCTGGGTCGGGAAGATCCCCTGGAGAAGGAAATAGCAACCCACTCCTGTCCTATTGCCTGGAAAATCCCATGGATGGAGGAGCCTGGTAGGCTACAGTCCATGGGGTGCAAAGAGTTGGACGTGACTGAGCGACTTCACTAGAAGAGGAAAAAGGAGTCCAGAATGGTGGTGGCTAAAAGACAAGGAAGGGAAAAGCCCGCGAAAATGGAACAAAGGAAGGTCTGAGGACCAGAGCGAGGACCTCAGGTAGAACAAAGAGCACTCCTGGCTCGCCCAGTTTCCACAGGGCAGGCTCAGGGGGAGGACAAAACATGAAGATGAGCCAAAGGGCCGGAGGTCTCTCTCCCAAGTGCACACACGCTCGCTCTCTCTTCTCTGCGCATCTTTGGGTGGGCATGCCCTCACCCCTCAAAGATGTATTTTCCTTTGTTTTCTAAATAAAACTGAACTCTAACACTGATCTGTCGGAGAGCTATAACACGGCCTGTCCGAGAGCAGTGACATGCTGAGGGCCTTAATGCCCGTCGCTTCAAATTTGTGTTGTGACGAGATAGAACCGAGGAAATTACACTCCCCTGACACTTCCAAAATGATATTTAATAATAAAACTTCAGATCAAGAGACTTTTGAGGCGTTGAATTACATTTTGTTGACTTAAAAATAGGGCCTAACATGAGAGTTGCGAGTTAAGTTTGACTTGGGGCAAAATCAGATAGCTCTAAAAGACTGCTCCAAAGAGGCAGGCGAAGAACGCTTGCGTATGTGAGATTTTGGTAAAGGGGGGAACACGTGCAATCAAGCACATATTTTCTCCAAAAGGAATCTGTTAGTCTCAAGAAGCTTCTGCTAGTCAGGAGGAACAATCGGCACCATGATTGATTTTACTGCTTTTCTAGATGTGAAGAGACACAAGAACTGGGCTCATAAAATCAGCTCCTAAGAATATCTAAGTAATATCGGAAGACCTGTCTTGCCAGTTTTCTCAGAGCACAGAATACCTCACTTTTGCTCTGTATCTCGAATTCCTTCAGGGGTGTTGAAGGTAAGCAGCTGCAGGGGCACGTGATTTAATCCTCGTAGAGGGAGATGGCAAGCACTCACCACAATTGCCAATTTGTGGCCGACAATTTCAAAAACACCTGATACATTGAAACATTCGTGTTATCTATTGCTTGTTCAGTACAGCTTGGAAAACTTTCGAGTAGAGACGGAAGTAGGCCTTTGCATGCCAGAGGTAAGGATTGCCACCTGCAAGCTTGATTTTCTCAGCCAAACATGTTACTCAGTCTAGACCTGTGCTTAAGGCAGAATTTTTGAACTAAAGCCTTTTCTGAAGAACACTGTGAGACTGAAGTCAATAGATGATGATTAAATGCCTAGGTGTTTTTTAAGTATTTCACTAAACAGGGGAGATTAAGAAAACTAAGCATCATAAATCTCCTTGTCCCTGGCCTACATATGGTCTAATAACTGAATAAAGAATCTGAAACATCTTAATCCTTTTGACTGGAGGAAGATGAACTCATGTCAGTGGACCACATTCTTCTTAAGTCAGACTGTATGGTTGCCCACTTTCACTAACTGAAATAAAGACATTTTAAGGCAGCTCTAACCTGATCTAGGGTGGCCAAAGCTGAAGCACCAATATTTTGACCACCTGGTGAGAAGAGCTGACTCACTGGAAAAGACCCTGATGCTGAGAAAGATTGAGGGCAGGAGAAGAAGAAGAGGGCAGCAGAGGATGAGATGGTTGGATAGCATTAATGACTCAATGGACATGAATTTGAGCAAACTCCAGGAGATAGTGAAGGACAGGGAAGCCTGGCGTGTGGCAGCCCACAGGGTCGCAAAGAGTCGGACACGACTTAGCAACTCAACAGCCAGCTGAACCAGGTATTTGACTAGGCTTTCTCCTGGGATATCAGGGGATGGAGGGAAAGCTTCCTTTTGTCAAACGTCTCATACCATTGGTTCTTCTTCAAGGCTATGATGGGCAAAGAAGTCGACAGAGAGGTTGTGGACTTGATTTTGTACAGATGGTAGCTATGTACCACTCAGTATTACATGTTCAGCTAAGTGCTACTGATCAGCTTCTTAATGTCTACAGTTTGCTCTTTTTATTCCTGTTTGATGAAATGTTCTCAGCAGAACTCGATAGCAACAGACCTGGCAAGAAATGATGGAGAAGAAGAAAAGCGATGACTTGTTCTTGAAGAAAGTCTCGTTCGAGGGCAACGTCATTACATTTTGGAAAATTACAAGCCTGAAGCAGTAACGTAGACAGAAGGGACTGTCCTTGTCGGGACTGATTGTTTCATAAAGGGCCCCCTGTGGTCCTCTGTTATCACAGGTGTCTGATGAGTCTCTGTACACTTGCCTAAAGCTGAGTGTGTGTGAGGGAGAAAGGGACGGCCCTCACCTATAAGAACTCAACCCTCCAGGGCGGCCCACTGTCAAATCGCACCTTGTAAGCTTCCTCCTCATTTTTCAGTTACTACAATGGTAACTCACTCTGCCCACTTCAGCACGGGCCATCCTTCTTCCCACTCTCAGCATCAGAAACTGTCTTTAGTCCACAGCCCCCAAACCAAGACTTGGGTTCTATGCTCCCTGCTTGCATAATATATTGCTGAAAATCTAGGTTAAAAAAAAAGATTGATAATTGCCAATTATCATTTCCTTTGTTCTGATAAGTGAAGGGAGAAATGCAAAACATCATTTGTATCAGCAGAATAAAAAAAAAAAAAAACCTGCATGGAAGGCAGATGGGTCGGGGTGGGGTAGGGG
>SJYA01002460.1:12331-23188 GCA_006410615.1 Neotragus moschatus | reverse complement strand
GGGGGGGGGGGGGGGGACCGGACACCCTGCCCGCGGCTGGCCTTCTGGGTGAGCTCGTTTGTCTAGATGGGGGGCCCCTGAAGTGGGGCTCCCTGTTGGGGAGCTTTGTTTACCCCTCGCCTCTCAGGTATGGTTAGCTGAATCACCCCCAAGGGCTCTGAGAGTGCGGGCTGCATGCTATCTGCGCTCCATGGAGCACTCCGGACTTTCCAAACTGCATCTTGAGATCCACTGGTTGCCGCCGCGGCTTTGGCTTGACCCCTGAAGGGGGCGAGGTGCTTTCCCCGCCACACACACGTCCGGCACATCACAGCTGCGTCCCTGGCCCCGAGCCGACCGAGGCCAGAGGGGAGGGGACAGGCTCCACCCCTGGCGGCTGGCTCAGGGGACTGCATGAGTCATGAGGCCTGGCCGGTGACCATGATGTCCTGGGGTGAAGTGGGAGGCCTGGGGGATGCGGACCGAGGCTGGGGCCAGAGCCCCGGTGACTCAGACTGGTGCCCCGCGGGGAAGTTCCGTCGCACTGTCCTCTGGATGGCTCCGGTCCCCCTGGGTGAGGTCATCCCCAGGGCCGCTCAGAACTGGGACTCGCTCGGTTCTCTGGGAGCGCCTGGCTTCCCTCCCAATCACAGTTATGGCAGGAATTATCATCTTAGCATCCACACCTCTCCGCTACCTGCCACACACACACATAATGAATGGACCCAGGCAAAGAGCCTGTCCTCCCCCCGGGGCGTCAGATTTTTCATCTGTAAAAACAGGCCTACCTCCTGATGAGCTCATGCAGGAGCCTCCGGGGCTCGGAGGCGGTGAGCAGCCTGCTCACTGAGAGGAAGTCTGCTAAATCCATGAGAGTGGGTGATATTCTAACATTACTGTTTGTGACTGCGGCTCCACGGACCCGGCTCCTGGGCCATCTGCCTTCATCTCCCTTGGCCACTGGGTCTGGAAGTAAAGGAGTCCAAGGTGACGGATGAGAAAGTGTCTACAGGGACTTCCCTGGTGGTCCAGTGGTTAAGAATCTGCCTGCCCAGGAGGAGGGACACAGGTTCAGTCCCTGGTCCAGGAAGATTGCACATGCCGTGGAGCAACAAAGCCCACGCGCCTCCAGGACTGAAGTCCGGGAGCCCTAGACCCGAGCTCTGCAGCAAGAGAAGCTGCCAGGGTGAGAAGGCCCCGCGTGGCAGCTAGAGAAGAGCCCCGGCTCACGGCAGCTAGAGCAGTGAAGACTCAGCACAGCCAGAAGTAAAGAGTAACAGCAGCTGCGCCGTGCGGGCTCAGCAGTTGCAGCCCATGGGCTCCGCTGCTCCGCACCACGGGGAATGTTCCCCGACCAGTGATGCAGGCCACTTCGCCCGCACTGGCAGGCGGACGCACGCCCGCTGTGCCCCCAGAGACGCCCTACGCCCGCGTTTTTGGGTTTCCTTCCCATTCAGGTCCCCAGAGAACACCGACCGCAGGTCCCCGAGCTCCACAGGAGGCTCTCCTTAGTTATCCATCTTATCCATAGTATCAGTAGTGCGTGTACTCATGGAGGTCAATCCCAGTCCTATGATTTCTTCCGTTTCCTTTATATCTCCTCTGTCACTACTAGTCTCTACTGCCCAGTCTGCGGCCTGCCCGAGTGACCCCCGGCCCCCCTCTGCAGGGCTGAGGGGGGGGTCTGACCCCCATGCGAAGTCCCAACCCCAACTCGAGGGCCTGTGCTGAGTGAGGCAGGCACAGCTGTTGAGACGGAGCCCCTGGGGGTGGGCTTCGGCTTCTGCCGTGGCTCCCAGTGCCCTCGGGGGGAATGCCCACCTGCCCCCAGGCTCCCCCTGGCCCGGGTCCCCAGCCCTGGGCACTCAGCCCACCGGCAGCGGCACTCCTGTCTGCAGACCTCAGGCCGACCCCTGCTTTGGCCTTGACGGAGCTGCTGCCCGCAGACAGCTCTTCCCACCTCAGCTCCCCCAAGTGTGTGCTTGGATGTCAGCTCCTCAGTGAGGCGTCCGCCCTATTCAAGGCCTCGCCTGCCCTCCCCTCCCTGCCCAGCAGCACAGCTGCCGCTGCTGCTAAGTCGCTTCAGTCGTGTCCGACTCTGTGCGACCCCATAGACGGAAGCCCATCAGGCTCCCCCGTCCCTGGGATTCTCCAGGCAAGGACACTGGAGTGGGGTGCCATTTCCTTCTCCAATGCATTAAAGTGAAAAGTCAAAGTGAAGTCGCTCAGTCGTGTCCGACTCCTAGTGACCCCATGGACTGCAGCCCACCAGGCTCCTCCGCCCATGGGATTTTCCTGGCAAGAGCACTGGAGTGGGGTGCCATTGCCTTCTCCACCAGCAGCACAGAATGGCCCCTGATTCTGTTTCTTCCTGCAATGCCATCACCTTCTTCTGTACTAGACAATCTACTTATTTCTTACACCTGCTGCTTCTTATAGCCGCCCCCCCCCACACCCCCGCCCCGCACTGGAAGGCAAGCTTTGTGAGAGCAGGGCGTTCTCTGCCTGGAACAGCGCTACCACACAGCAGACACCCAACCAGGATCTGCTCGATGAATCAATGAGTTGTTGAATGAATGAATGAGGGCATCCCTGCCATCAGAATAGGGCAGAGAGGCTGTGCCTCTCATAGAATGAACTGGCACTCAGGCCGGCAGCAGGGGAGGTCACCCAGAGAAGGGAAGGGAGAGGGCTGGCTCAGGCGGAGAGCTCTGTGCTCGAAGGCCGTGCCCACAGTTCACCTGGAAATCCCCTGGAGTCACTCATTAACCCTGCCCGCCCCCACCACCCACACACAGCCTGCCAGTCACCCGAGCCCAGACAGCAGCTAAAGCACAGTTTGAGCCACGGACTCTCCCTCCCAGGCCCGCCCTCCCGCAGGGTAATTCACACCATGGTCTGAACACCCCATCTGAGCAGATCCTACCACGAGCAGCGATAAACGGGGTGGGATACACGAGACGCCCAAGTCCACGCAAAGAAGCCCCACTGCACCCTCACCGGCCCTCCAGGCCCCAGCGCGGGAGGCAAGGCGGCCCGGTGAAGTCCTGGAAGCAAGGCAATGTGCCAGCTGTGGGGACCTCCGCGGGCACGGGGTCCTCTGGGCAGAGGGTTTGGAGACGGCGAGGCACACAGACGGGCACCTGGGGAGAGGGTGAGGGGGCACAGAGGCGGAAGTGTCAACAGCTGTGCGTGCTGAGTCACTCCACTTGCGTCCAACTCTTGTGACCCTGTGGACTGTAGCCCGCCAGGCTCCTCTGTCCATGGGGCTCTCCAGGCAAGAATCCTGGAGCGGGCTGCCAGGCCTCCTCCAGGGGATCTTCCCAACCCAGGGATCGAACGCACATCTCTTAATCTCCTGCACTGGCAGGCAGGTTCTTTACCACTAGTGCCACCTGGGAAGCGGGTAACTGGGACAATTCACTGTCCCTCGGAATAGGAAGAGACCGAAGCGCACCATGCTGTCTCTGGCTTCGAATCCTGGCTCCCCTGCTAAGTAACTGGGCAGCCTGGGCAAAATGGGGGGGTTTCAGTTTCCTCCCCTGCAGGCTGGGTACAACACGACTGATCGGCTTGGGTTGTAAGAGGTGAGAGGGAGTTCATCTCGGTGAAAGCCGTGACAGTAGAGTCTGGCCTGAATTAGTCGTGACGACTGTCAGAGTTTATCAGCCTGAGTCTCGGGACCTTCTCTGATGGCTCCTGCTTGCCAGTCACCACGCGGGGCTGGTACCAGGTACGTAGGGATACCCAGGCAACCAGATATGACAGAAGGAGAAGAACCCCAAAGCCCGAGGAGCGTCAGGGCTGCAGCCGTACCTTGGTTTCAGGGTGCAGCTCGCCTCTTATCTTGTCCTGCTTTCTTGGTTCGAAGCATCTATTCAGGTCAGCCACAGCCCTCCGATTTCTCCTGGAAAAAGAAGGGGAGATTTACACCAGGGAACAGGATCATGATACTCAACTTCAAGCTTCAGATACATGCCAGGCAGTCTCCCAGGGACACAGGGGTTTCTAGGGACTCGATAAAGGATAAAACTGTGTGGAATCAGAACGAAGGGAGAAATCCATTTCCAATCCTTCGTGTATGTGGCAAACTGAAGAAAGCCTTCAAAAGAAATATAGGTTATCAGCATGGTAAACCAGACCGAGAATAAACTGAGACACGATGGGTATGACACGATAGTAACTGTTTTCAAATTGCGACGGAATTTATTTTTTCATTTAAGTTTATTTATGCCTAATTGGAGGATCACTGCCTTACACTCTAGTGTTGGTTTCTGCCATACATCAACATGACCCAGCCACAGGCACACATACGTCCCCTCCCTCTTGAACCTCCCTCAGACCTCGAACCACCCCATCCCACCCCTCCAGGCTGTCACGGAGCATCGGGTTTTAAATCCACAGTTGGCCTTTTCTACAGAGATAATCTGTGGCCACAGTCCTGAGTTGGGGGGCCTTTTGCTCAAAGATGCCTATGATGCTATTTCTGAATTTTCACATCTTCCCGTATTATGGTATGCTTGGATTCACTGAATGAGATAACACACAGGAACACCCAGCCCTGTGCCCCGCCCCTAACGTGCACTCAGTAAATATTAGGTATGCTTTTACTAATTTTACTCCTTTGTGGGTTTCTAGAGAGCAAGGCTATTCCGCACCATCCACGGAATTCCTGAGCAAATGGGCACAGTTATCAGCGTAGTTGCTGTTGCTGCAAAAAAATAGATATTTAATCTTTAAATCCGACCCCTGTTCAACTGACTTCAGAAACCAGGAAGAGTAGTATTTCAAAAGGTGTTTAAAAATAATAGCTCCATTCTCAGCTTCCCCATCATTAGGCTCAAAGAAGTCAGTGGAGATCCTTCGGCTGGCAAATGAAAACAGAGAAGAAAGAAAAGGGGTGGGGGGGAAATACCATCAGATTTGAAACAGAAAACCTGTAACCTTTGCTCGCAAGAGAAAGCATTGTTTGGGTGGCGTTTTGCTCCTTGCTAGGTGCACACACATCACAGTGGGCTGGATCGTTCAGTTGCTTCTGGAGTTTCCGAGCTCAAGGGCCGAGCCAGTTCTCTGCAGCCACCGGACCAGGCTCCCTAAGTGTCCAGCACCTCTCCCCCAATCCTGGGGACACAAGTTTGTTGGCTGGGCTTCCTCTCCACACCCAGGAACTCATCTCGGGACCAACTTCGCAGGCGGTGCAAGTGGTAAAGAACCTCCCTGCCAATGCAGGAGACGCAGAGATGTGGGTTCGGCCCTTGGGGTCAGAAGATCCCTTGCAGAAGGAAATGGTAATCGGCAAACAGTAACCATTCCAGTATTCCTGCCTGAAAACCTCGTGGACAGAGGAGCTTGGTGGGCTATGGTCAGTGGGGTTGCAACTCACACATGCCAGAAAACTCATTGAAAAGAAGCAAGCAAATCAGCAAGATGGGGCTTCCAAGGTGGCTCACTGGTAATGAATTCCCCTCCAATGCAGGAGCTACAAGAGATGAGGGCTTGAACCCTGGGTTAGGAAGATCCCCTGGAGGAGGAAATGGCAACCCACTCCAGTACTCTTGCCCAGAGAAGCCCATGGACAGAGGAGCCTGGTGGGCTACCGTCCACGGGGTCCCAAAGAGTCAGACACAACTGAGCAGCTAGCACAGCACACAACAGCAAGGTCCTCTCCAGCTCCAGCTCCAGTGTCCGGGATGGATTCCTGTTCCTGTTACCACTTCCTGCAAAGCCACCCTGGTGCTTTCAGCTTATCAGGTGGAAAGCATTTGATACACCTACCAAGCCAAAACCTGGGCAAGTGGAAATGAATCCAACTGGCCTTCCAGGGGAGATGAGAAATGTCACACAAGTGGACCTAAACCTACTCTGCCCCCATGACACCTCAGTCCAGCCAGGAGCAGACAGTGGGGAAGAGGGGAAGGGAACCTAGGGGAGGGGGTCTTCTTGAAATCCGAGGGTCCCCAGACATGGCTGCTCACTGAAATCATCATTCCCCAACCCCGGGCAGCTAGAAACTCACACTGCAACCTGGGTCCCATCCCCAGTGGTTCTGATGGGTCCCAGTTAAGGTCCTGGCACTGGGTTTTTAAAAAAAGGAGTTTTGAAGTTCCCAGGAATCTACCTAAGACCAACAGACCCACTGGGCACAAGTCCAGGTCTCATGACACTTTTAGGTGGGAGTTGCAATTTCTTTTTAAAATCAGAAAGAGCTTTGACAATAATATTAATTCCTATAAAACAATGAATCCAGCCTGGGTTATAGTCACCCTTTTATGAAGGCATAAAATATCATTATTTGATTGACTTTTACAAGTAGGAAGGAGCCCCCAAAGATAATTCTTGTGACCTAAGATCACTAGAATCTTAATTCAGCCCTGAATTTACCTATTTCCCTCCAATTGCCCAATCTGCCGGTCTTTTTTTCCTCCAGATTTAAACAAGTTCTCTGACTGAGGGGTCAGTTTGCTAGCTTTGACTGTGTTGCAAGCATCAGATGGAGCAGGCGATGGCTCCCCACTCCAGTACTCTTGCCTGGAAAATCCCATGGACGGAGAAGCCTGGTGGGCTGCAGCTCACGGGGTTGCTAAGAGTCGGACGTGACTGAGCGACTTCACTTTCACTTTTCACTCTCATGCATTGGAGAAGGAAATGGCAACCCACTCCGGTGTTCTTGCCTGGAGACTCCCAGGGACGGGGGAGCCTGGTGGGCTGCTGTCTGTGGGGTCGCACAGAGTCGGACACGACTGAAGCAACTTAGCAGCAGCAGCAGCAAGCATCAGAACTCTACTTTCAAATAGACTTAGAGCAAAAACAACAACACAGGAGATGGAACTTTTTGGTACACTAAGAAGTCCAGCTATGTTTGGCTTTAGGCAGTCAACTTGCCAGGCTTCCCTGAGACCCTGTGTTGAATCCCCCCCGACCCCCACCCCAGCCCGAGGACCCTGCCTCAACTGCTGCTCATGGACTGGCCCCCGACTCTGTTGGTCCCACCCCAGGCACACAGGGCTTGATTCTCAGTGGATAGATGCCCCAGTAGCCACCTCCGCCCCTCCTCGTGTGGAAGCAATACCGCCTGGCAGGGCAGAGCAGCACCTCTGAGGTTCAAGCACTCATGCTCAGCCCCCTAGGGTGTAAGCACCAAACATCCACCCAACCTGGGCTCAGAGAAGACAGTTGTACCATCTGATCTGGCAAATTCATACCATGAATTTGAAGGTTAGATCCTCAGGAAAAATTAACCTAGATCTTTACTGGGATTTGTCTCCAGGTTAAGATGAAAGTTTCCTTACTTATTTCTTTTAATGTTCATGCTAGTCTTCCCTGGTGGCTCAGATGGTAAAGAATTCACCTGCAGTGCAGGAGACCCAGGTTTGATCCCTGGGTCGGGAAGACCCCCTGGGGGAGGAAATGGCCACCCACTCCAGTATTCTTGCCTGGGAAATCCCATGGACAGAGGAGCCTGGCGGGCTGCAGTCCATGGGGCCACAAAAGAGCCGGACACGAGTGAGTGACTAACACTTTCACTTTCATTTATTTCTTTTAATTTTCTTGCTGCAAGGCGAGGGGTGGTGGGGTGGGGTGGGGTAGAAAGTCCTTTCTCTGCCTGCTGCCTCTTAGACATCACCGTTACGGCATTTCTATTTGAGGACGTAAAATAGGACGGTGCTGGCCTCCATTTCACAGGCTGCTCATTGGTACTAAATTAAACCATGTGTTCAGCCTAGCCTGTTTCCTGGCCTGTAATAAGTAGTAATAAATAAGTGCTAGCTGTTACTACTATTGTAAAAAAAGAAAAAAAAATTACAGAATTGCATAGGTTAAGGAAAAAAAATCTGGAAAAAGAAAGGAAAGGTTACCAGCTGTCATCTTGAGGTAAGTAAGTTGATGGGTGATTTGTGTTCTCATGTTTGCGGGTCTAAAATGAACAGGTTTTGTTTGGTAGAGAAACAAAATGACATGGTGTTTAAAAACTAATAAACGCGCAAAGATATTCATCGTCTTGAACCAGAAATAAAACTATCCATGCCGTTAAAAACAAAAAAAACAGTCAAGATAGAATTTGCAGAATGGCCTGTGAAATAAAAAATGGATTGGAAATTGGAGGTTGGCGGCTGCTAGCTTGATCCAAAGTTTGGGGCTCGAGGTGCAGTTCAGCAAGGGCACCCTTGGGACCCACACGGCCAGGGTGAGCCCAGAAGTCAGACAGAGCTGGACAGCCAGGGCCTCCGGGTGATCTTAGAAGCAGCCTGAGATTTCCCTGAAGGATACAGTCAGCACTGGCCTGGTCTGTGTACCTGACCAGGAGTCCTCACCCTGCTGACAGGCAGTAGCCCCAGGGCTCAGCAGACCTGCTTTGTGGCATTTTCCGAATACCTGCGCTGTCACAGACAGAGGGCTCTCTGACGGCATCAGGGTTTCAGTTCAGGACCTACCACCGCCCAGAGCCTGCTACTCAACCCCAGGCTGTAAACAGAGCCCTGGCTCCACAATGCAGCTTGCAGGGGCTGTTCTGGAAGCAAGAGTCCTACTTCCCTCCGCGCACCTGGACAAAAGAGAGTGGATGTGGGCGTGAGGCCTGGGATCCTTGAGGACCCCGGTTGGCACCCAGGTCCAGCCAGTTGAATTGCCACCCTTTCCCTTCCTCCTTAAAGATTCCCTGAAACCCTGCACCTAACCTTTTCCCCTAAGCCCAATGTGCCAGCTGCCTACAGGGCAGGCTGGTCACCGATTAGCAAATCACCTCAAACTCTCGAGGACGAATAGGACCCTCAGCCGGGCTCCCCTGGGGAGTTCCTCACTTCAGTGAATTCAGTTTAACTCTCCCCATCACCCAGATGCGCAGTCCTGCCCTGAACCAGTGAAGTTGCTCAGTCGTGTCCAACTCTTTGCAATCCCATGGACTGTAGCCTACCAAGCTCCTCCATCCATGGAATTTTCCAGGCAAGAGTACTGGAGTGGATTGCCATTTCCTTCTCTAGGGGATCTCCCCGACTCAGGGATCGAACCCAGGTTTCCTGCATTGCAGGCAGATGCTTTACCGTCTGAGCCACCTGCCCTAACACTGAGTTACTCACTCCACCTCCAGTCTGCTAAGGTTGTTCACAGTCCGTCTTTTGTTATCTCCCCATGGCCATGATGACCTCAGGTCCCAAATGTTCCCCTAATAATAATGTCATTTATGGTCGACTGTGTCCCTGCCCGTCACATGTGGTGTTCCCTCCTCCGGAATCCCTTCTCACCTCGTTCACCATCCTTCACCTTGTTCACTATCTCTGGTTCTAGTTCCGGGCTGGGAAGCGCCAAGCTCTTTGGCGCCTCAGGGTCTTTGCACTCGCTGTTTCCTTAGTGGAACCACTTCCCTTAACTTCCTAAGTCTGTGCTGCTCAGACGGCACATTCTCCAAGACCACATTCTCCACGATGGCCTTATTACATGGCCACCCAAGCAGTACAGCTCAGCTGCGTCCGTCACGGCACACTTAACCTCATTGGAAATGGCTGTGTTTGTTTATTTCACTTCAGTTGTGTCCCTGCTATTAGATCCTGGAGGGTAGAGAGCCTGTCTGTTTTGTTCTCCGTTGTATGAATAGCATACACCGTATGATACGTACGATATGGCTATCGTATCTTTTTGTTGAATAAATGAATGAATATTAGTATCCCTCTACGAAAGATAAGGTAATTGACGTACAGAAAGATTTAACACTTGCCCAGGGTCAGGTGGCTATGAGTAGTTGAGTCAACATTCATACCAAACTCCTCCGGCTCCAGGAGTGAAGCGGAAGGAAACCTGTTACTCTGCCTTCCACGGTTGCGATAACCCCCCACCTGGGCGCCTTGACTTCAGACTTTCCTTTTCCAGTCCACTCTACAAAACTCTCCAGATTATCAACCTAAAATGCCAGTGCCCACCGCTGGCAGTGGTTTCCATTGCCTTCTGTCGCAGAAGAGCCAGAATCGGAGGCCGTCTGCACGCAGGGCCTCTTCGCTCCCCAGCCTTGCTACAGGACCGCTCCGCAGGCAGCTTAGCCAGTCTTCGCTGCCCCACCTGCAACACCTCCCCTGTGCTGCCTCTCCCCGAACCTTCTGTCGCAGCCCAGTCCAAGTCTCACCTGACCCTCCAGGTGTCAGCGACGGCTCACCCTGGAGCCACTAAACTTCTGCCTGTGCCCCTGAGTGTGTGTGTACTAGTCCTTCAGTCGTGTCTGACTCTCTGCGACCCCATGGACTGTAGCCCACCAGGTTCCTCTGTCCATGGACTTCTCCAAGCAAGAATACGGGAGTGGATTGCCATTCCCTTCTCCAGGGGATCTTCCCGACCCAGGGATCGAACCCGCGTCTCTTATGTCCCCCACATTGGCAGGCGGGTTCTTTAACGCTAGTGCCACCTGAGAAGGCCACATACACCCTGAGAAAAGCATAATTCAAACAGACACGTGCCCCAGTGTCCACTGCAGCCAGGACACGGAAGCAACCTAGATGGTCATCAACAGACGAGTGAACAAAGAAGTTGTAGCACATACATGCAAGGGAATACTACTCGGCCATTAAAAGGAGAAAGTCTGAATCAGCTGAAGGAAGGTGGATGAACACAGAGCCTGTTATACAGAGTGGAGTAAGTCAGAAAAAGAAAAGCAAGTATCATATATTAACACGTATATACAGAGCCCAGCAAAATGGGGCTGATGAATCTATTTGCAGGGCAGCATTACAGACGCAGACACAGAGGATGGACTTGTGGACACAGCGGTGGAAGGAAAAGTTACGATGAAAGAGAGGAGCCCTGGGACACACACGGTACTGTATGTGAAGCAGAGAGCTAGTGGGAAGCTGCTCACAGCGCAGGGTGTTCAAACTGGAGCTGCGACGACCCTGGGGG
>SJYA01002460.1:0-10431 GCA_006410615.1 Neotragus moschatus | reverse complement strand
CGCCCAGCCTTGGCCCCTGTGTGTCAGCTTCACCATGTCTGAGTGGAAAACAAAATGCGCAACTCAAAAACATCTTTCCAAAGATATTTTAAGGAAAAAATGAGATCACAGAAAATCAGGGAGGTAAGTTTAAATGGTGTGACCCCTAGCAACATTTTCTTTTTTTAAAGAATCCCCTTGAGAGGACTGCTCACCAGATTGGGGGTGGGCATATCTGGGGAGACCTGAGTCCCGGAGACCACCTGGGCAGCGGCAGCAGCACTTAGACTTATAGGAAGCGTCCAGTGACGCCCCGTAAGCCCACACCCTGACTGCCAACGGGCCCACACAGGCCCCGAGGCCCCTGAGGTTTGCGAAAGCGGCTGACAGCCCCCTTGCCAGCCAGGTCAGCACTGCACCTCTGCCAGGGATGCCAAATTTTCCTTCAACCGCCCCAAACCCAGCTCGCCGAGCTATGAATAGTTATTAACGTTAACTTGAGGCGTTAATTAAAAAACGTTCAGCCAGGCACATTCTCATACTTTTAAAAAGTCATTTGGGCAATTGCCTTTCCATGCCGCAGACTTTCCAAACGACCGACAGGTTGACATTTCACGGTGCTGTTTGTTTTAATAAAAAAAAAAAAAAGAAATGGGGAAAAAGTTGGTTCCCCGGTTCACTTTTCAGGTACCTTGATTTACTGATGGGCAAATCCCAACTTAAGAGCTATGCTTTGCGGTTGGGGGACAAAGAAGCCTCCACCTCCCGGGGTTGGTGTCTGGGCTGGTCAGGATGGAAGTGGCCAAAGGACCTGATTCTGCTTTCTCTCTGTCTTCCCCTCCCCAACGCCCAGCCATCAGCTTCCTTGGCTGTTTTTTCAGTCAACTTGAGAGTCAGGGGGCCGGGGGGAAGACCCTCATGGCTCTCCAAGTTCTTTCTTAAAGCAGCAGCTCCCAGCATTAGCTGGGATCGTGTGAGTTTGAATCTCACCTCTGCCACTTACAGCTTGGACTTTGTCTGGATCGCAGTTTCCTCATTTCTCAGCAGCTGGTACCATAATATTAACAGCACCACCCTCCAAGGCTGTTGGAAGGGTAAATGAATTAACGTTGGTAAAGCACTTCCAACATTGTCCGGAGCATAGTAAACGTTACTACGTTTGATCATTTAAATGCCTTCCCTACTTGCGAACAAACTCGCATCCAGGGCCCCCTTGTTAAGCACAAGCAGAGCTGGACCTGTCCCCGCTGGCCGGAGAAGGGAGGCCGGGTCACCCAGCGCCCTGCTTCTCGGGGAGGCCCGAGGTCCTTCCAAGGCCCAGCCAGGCCCCAGGGACACGGCTCCTTCTGGGAGCTGAAGGCGTTTGTCCTCCCATGTGACACACAGAAGCCTGTCCCTGTCAGGGAGTGGGTCCTCTCTCCTGGGCTGGACTGAGCACCGCAGGGCCCCCCGCCCAGGGCCCCGGCAGGTCCCGGGCGTGCAGACGACAGCCAGAGTACATCCTCACCCCCGAGCCCTCCTCAGGACCACGCTGTGACCAGCCAGCGTGGTGGACACTGGACACCAATAGCAGCCACCACACACTCCTGCAGAGAAGGAGAGGCTTTCTTTTTTTATATATAAATTTATTTTTTTAATTGGAGGCTAATTACTTTACAATATTGTGGTGGTTTTTGCCATGCATCGACATGAATCCGCCACAGGTGTACACGTGTTCCCAATCCTGAACCCCCCTCCCACCTCCCTCCCCGTTCCATCCCTCTGGGTCATCCCAGTGCACCAGCCCCGAGCACCCTGTCTCATGCATGGAACCTGGACTGGCGATTCGTTTCACATGTGATATTACACATGTTTCAATGCCACTCTCCCAAATCATCCCACCCTCGCCCTCTCCCTCAGAGTCCAGAAGGCTGTTCTATACTTCTGTGTCTCTTTTACTGTGGAGAGGCTTTCTTAACAACAAAAAAAGAGACTCACATGAAGCCTCCCCACAACCCTATAACAAGAACACACAACACACAGGTGGCCACAGGCCTGATCTAGAGTCACCGCACACCGCAAGGGCCGGCTGATGTGGACAAGGCACCTACTATGTGCTTGTGCTTTTAGACTAGGTGGTAACAGTGCCGGACAGGAGAGACGGGACCCCGCTCCCAGAGCAGAAAGCCCAGGGAGAAATAAGACACCGAAAACAAACGAAGCTCGCGTTTTCTGATGCATGTTACGTGGTTTTGGTTGCTAAGTCCTGCCCAACTTTTGCGATTCTCTGGACTGCAGCCTACCAGGCTCCTCTGTCCATGGGATTTCCCAGGCAAGAATCCTGGAAAGGGTTGCTATTTCCTTCTCCAGGGGATCGTCCTGACCCAGCAATCTAACCCTGTCTCCTGCACTGCAGGCAGATTCTTTACCGAGCAAGCTATGAGGGAATCCCTCATTATATATACGGATATGGACCATATCCTACGTGTGCATCATAGATTACATTACATGTGTTACACGTTACACATAACACATGTAACATGTAACACATGAGAATCCCTCATGATATATATGGATATGGCCCATATCCTGCGTGTGCATCATAGATCACATTACATGTGTTACATGTTACATATAACACACGCAACATGTAACACATGAGAATCCCTCATCATATATATGGACATGGCCCATATCCTACGTATGCATTACAGATTACATTACATGTGTTACATATTACGTGTAACACATGTAACATGTGTTGCATATTACGTGTAACACGTGTTACATATTACGTGTAACACATGTTACATGTTACATGTAACACATGTAACATGTAACATATGAGAATCCCTTGGACAACAAGAAGATCAAATGAGCCACTCCTAAAGGAAAACAGTCCTGAATATTCACTGGAAGGACTGATGCTGAAGCTGAAGTTCCAGTACTTTGCCACCTGATGCAAAGAGCGGACTCTGGAAAAGTCAGTTTCAGAAAAGGCCCTGAGGCTAGGAAAGGCTGAAGGCAAAAGGAGAAGGGAGCAACAGAGGATGGGATGGTTAGATAGCATCAGTAACTCAATGGACAGGAGTTTGAGCAAACTCTGGGAGATACTGAAGAACAGGGAAGCCTGGAGGGCCACAGTCCAAAAAAAGCTCAAAAGTTCAAAATTCAGTCATGTCCGACTCTTTGTGACCCCATGCACTGTAGCCCGCCAGGCTCCTCTGTCCATGGGGTTTCCTAGACAAGAATACTGGAGTGGGTTGCCATTTCCTTCTCCAGGGGATCTTCCCAACCCAGGGATCAAACCCAGGTCTCCCACACTGCAGGAAGACTCTTTACCATCTGAGCCACCAGGGAAGCCGGGTGCAGTCATGGGGTCACACAGAGGCGGACACGATTTAGTGCCCGAAGAACAGCAACAACAAATGTTACATATTGGTGTCTACGCACATACGTGACACGCCCCGCGTGTGCAAGGCGCAAGCACGGCTCCACCTGCACATACGTGACACTCCCCGCGTGTGCAAGGCCCGAGCACGGCTCCACCAGCACATACGTGACACACCCCGCATGTGCAAGGCGTGAGCACGGCTCCACCTGCACATATGTGACACTCCCCGTGCGTGCAAGGCCCGAGCATGGCTCCATCTGCACATACGTGACACGCCCCGTGTGTGCAAAGCCCGAGCACGGCTCCACCAGCACATACGTGACATGCCCTGCGTGTGCAAGGCGTGAGCTCGGCTCCACCTGCACATATGTGACACTCCCCGTGTGTGCAAGGCGTGAGCGTGGCTCTACCTGCACATACGTGATATGCCCAGCGTGTACAAGGCGTGAACACGGATCCACCTCCCTGGTGGCAAGCAGGTCACCCGGCAGGTGAACAGAAAACAGCTGTGGTGTCATTTGCCAGAGAGTTTACCTGGCTTAGCGGAAACAAAGACATTTGGCCTCTCCAGGTGTGAATTACAACTTTGCCACTTTTTAGCTGTACCACCTGGGGCACAAGAGGTCTTTAACACTTTTCTGAGCATCAGTGAAGAGAGCGTAGTTCATAGCCACCTGCAAAGCAGGCAGGCAAAAGGTGATCGATTCATCACCGAGGAGAGAAGGCGAGAATGTGTGGCAGAGGCAACGTTCGAATGAGGCCACGGGGAGGTGCTTGGCTGAGCCCAGAACCAGAAGAGCAAGCCAGAGGTCCTCGTGGGAGCCCGGGGCAGCCCAGCCCCGACCCTGTGTTTCTCCCACTGTATTATTTCCATCAGCAAAATCAGGACAAACTGCATCCTCTTCCTGTCTCCCCGGAATGTCTGGGGACATGGGAGAACCCAGCTGGGAGCCGGGGCGGGCGGGCTGGAGATGGGCCATTTCAGAAGAAAGGCAAGTTGTGAGCAGGAGAGATGATTATTTTCCTTGTGGAAGGCATGTGTGGGCAACAGGGGCAGGTTTCTTCGGGTTTATCACAAAATCCTAACAGAAGAGAGGTTATTTAACCGAGACCAGGAGAAGAATGTGCAGATATTTTAAAATATCAAACGGAATTCCTGAAGCCCCATATGACACCTTCTTTGCCAGGCGTGGCTGATGGCAAAGCCGCAAACTCAGACTCGGGGCTGGACAGATCAGATGGTTGATTAACTTGGCTTTCCGGGTCCCAGGGCGACAGGCCCCTCTCGGGACCCAGCGACGTGGGGACCCAGCCTGGCCCCGTGTGTAGTCTGACACCAATGGCCCCTGGGCTGTGAGGTGTGGTTTTAGACCATTTCTTAAACCTGGAGGTCAGAGGTAAGATGGTGACGAAGCTGCGTCTCACTCTCCAGGCTTCCAAGGAGACCAGGGGCTTGTTGGGACTGGGGCCCCACACTCGCCGGCTGTGGACGGACGTGACGATCCAGGAGGAAGGCTACGGGGGACGGAGCACAGAACGAGAGAAGACCAGCCCTCCCGCCGTAAGACTCAGAAAGCCCCAGACACAGGGCTAAACAGTCCTCTAAGAGGGCAGAGACTCACATACAAGGGCACGTGTGTGACAGAGCACAGAGCAGACATAGGTCTGACCGCCTGGGGGGCTTCCCAGGCGGTCCTGGTGGTAAAGAACCCGCCTGCCAATGCAGGAGACGTGGTAAGAGACGCAGGTTCGATCCCTGGGGCGGGAAGATCCCTGGAGAAGGCAGCAGCAGTCCACTCCAGTATTCCTGCCCGGAGAATCCCACGGATAGAGGAGCCTGGTGGGCCACAGCCTAGAGGGTCGCAAAGAGTCGGACACGACTGAAGCGACTTATCACACAAACACGCACGCACTGACTGCCCGGGGGCTTGGAGTCTGATACAGAAACTGGACACAGCCCAACTGCACACTGCACACAAGGCTCGCGTGCACACACACACACACACACACAGAGGCTGTCAAGCCATGCCTTACACAGGAACACAAGTGGCAGTTTTATCAACTTACGGAGCTGTAGGGTCAAGCCCAGAATTGGGGCAGAGATTAGGTGTGCCTATGGCCGTAGACGTTTCCAAAGAAGTGGGTGGAGTTTCTATTTACGTAGGCACCAGCGTCAGTACACACTGCAGCACCACTGGTTTCCAGAAACACTCGGTAAACACTCCAGTCCTTCCACCTGCCTGTTCAGAGACCCCACAGCTCTCTCACACTCTTGTAAATTCCCGGTTATGTCTGTGCTATTAGCTTGTCCCTAAAGAAGGAAATGGCACCCCACTCCAGTATTCTTGCCTGGAGAATCCCAGGGACAGAGGAGCCTAGTGGGCTGCCATCTCTGGGGTCGCACAGAGTCGGACACGACTGAAGCTACGCAGCAGCAGCAGCAGGAGGGTGGATGCCCCTTGAAGGCATGGTCCACCCCACTCATCTTTTCACACTGTGGGATTAACATAAAACCTTTCGGTTCCACCTTAAGAAATCCCGCTTCCCCAGATCTCCTCCACTGAGGATGGGGATGAAGATAATTCTACTGCCTTATAGGTAAGAAGATCTGGGGCTGACCGATTCTGCCATCATCACATTCCGTGTTATTTCCGATGAGTAACAGGCAAAATTTTGCACCATAAGGTCAAGGGACTGTCGAGAAAAAAAAAAAAAAACAATCTGGCAATCTCACTACTGGGCATATACCCAAGGGAATCAGAATTAAAAAGGCCACGTGTACCCCAATGTCCATCACAGCACTATTTACAATGTCTAGGGCATGGGAACAGGCTAAATGTCCACCAACAGATGGATAAAGAAACTGTAGTACTTGCACACAAATACTCAGCCATAAAAAGGAAAGCATCTGAGTCAGTGCTAATGAAGTGGACGAAACTAGAGCCTCTTTTACAGAGGGTATCACTTGGATATAAGGTTGCTGCCGATGCTGTTGCTGTGTTAGGTCACTAAGTTGTGTTCAACTCCTCGCCACCCCATGGACTGAAGCACGCCAGGCTTCCTTGTCCTTCACCCTGTCCCAGAGTTTGCTCAAATTCATGTCCATTGCGTCGGTGATGCCATCCAGCCATCTCATCCTCTGTCGTCCCCTTCTCCTGCCTTCAGTCTTTCCCAGAATCGAGGTCTTTTCCAGTGAGTCAACTCTTTGCATCAGGTGGCCAAAGTATTGGAGCTTCAGCTTTAGCATCAGTCCTTCCAATGAATATTCAGGGTTGATCTCCTTTAAAACTGACTGGTTGGATCTTGCAGTACATGACTCTCAAGAGTCTTCTCCAACATCACAGTTCAAAAGCATCAGTTCCTCAGTGCTCACCTTTCTTTATGATCCAACTCGCAGATCCATACATGACCACTGGAAAGATCACAGCTTTGACTAGATGGACCTTTGTCAGCAAAGTGATGTCTCTGCTTTTTAATACACACACTCACACCTCCTCTTAAGTTAGTTTGCTAGTCTGTCACCTGTATTTTGAATTCCTGAATCTCCTTACAGGGCAGGAAATACAGACTCACTTGCAGAAGAATTTGTGTTCATCTAGAGACGGGAATAGATGACAAAAAAATACCCAAAAAACAAACAAAACCCTCCATACCATTTGTGTTTATATATATTTTTATATGTTTGCCATGATCGCATTTTGCAAATTGCATAAAATTAGGTATCTGCTCACTGCTTTCTCTTCCCTGGTTATCCACTCTCAGCCAGTCTCCAGCTGTGAAATATGGAGGCTCGGCCTTGGAATAAAAAGGAGGACCCTGGTGGAGGCAAAGTCGGGCTTAGAATGTGGGTGGCCCAGCACAGGTGTTATCAGCTAGACCTCAGAGCCTGTAGGATTCACTCCCCTCCTGGAGAAAATGCCACGAGCCTCTTACACAGACATTCACATCAACTGGGGCTTTCAACCAGAAGGCTCTGGTTATTCAAAGATGGAGAAGTCTCCAAAATTCCCAACTTGTGGGCATCTGAGAATTCATGACCAGACGCAGACCCTCAATCTAAAGGCATGCGGTGGTGGGTGGTGAAACCTTGCACCCTTTTGAGCCCCTCTGCAGAAAGCGCCAACCCAACGTGGTCCCAAGATGTGCGGCTTTGCCGGTGACCAAGACCGCCTCCCACACCGCCATGAGTATAAGGAACTAGACAGGTACCTCATGCTAACATCACGCCAGAACCCAGACTTTTAGAAACCTCCCAAGAAGCCAGGACATTGCGATTCCATCTTTTTGGTTAAGAAAAAATGCCCCTGCGATGATTCATCTCTGCTAAAAATGGCAAAGAAACTCATGATCTTGCTGGCATTTTTTTCCCATCTAAAATAAATATACCATAATTCCACATCTCTGATCACAACTGCAAGTCTGAGAGATCAACAATCAGGTTTGAATGTTAAAAGAAAATCCTTTCCCCCCCCTCTTCTCTGCAGGCAGCTAAGTATAAACAAGAGCCAGGAGAAATGCAGGAAGCCAGAGAGGACCAGCGCCGGGCGGCAGCCCTGTCCACTCTGCCGTTTGCACCCGCCCTCAGCTCCCATCCTGGGCTGTTAATTCAGATACCGTGTGGGCATCTTGCTGTCGTTGTTCAGTTGCTCAGGTGTGTCCGACTCTTTGCGACCCCATGGGCTGCAACCATCTTATCCTGTCATCCCCTTCTCCTCCTGCCTTCAATCTTTCCCAGCATCAAGGTCTTTTCCAATCAGTCAGTTCTTCCCATCAGATGGCCAAAGTATTGGAGTTTTGGCTTCAGCATCAGTCCGTCCAATGAATATTTAGGACTGATCCCCTTTAGGATGGGCTCGTTGGATCTCCTTGCAGTCCAAGGGACTCTCAAGAGTCTTTTCCCACACTACAGTTCAAAAGCATCAGTTCTTTGGTACTCAGCCTTCTTTATGGNCCCATCAGATGGCCAAAGTATTGGAGTTTTGGCTTCAGCATCAGTCCGTCCAATGAATATTTAGGACTGATCCCCTTTAGGATGGGCTCGTTGGATCTCCTTGCAGTCCAAGGGACTCTCAAGAGTCTTTTCCCACACTACAGTTCAAAAGCATCAGTTCTTTGGTACTCAGCCTTCTTTATGGTCCATAAAGGGCATCAGATGACCTGCTGGTAGCTGGGGTTTTTGTCAGTGATCGATCAATCCAGCCTCTGCTTGTCACACTGGCTTGTATTCCAGGCAGGTTCACAGAGCAGGAACACAATTAAACACAAACACTGGATAAACGGATAAATCATAAAGCTTCTAGAAAGAAGGATGCTCTGGGAGTGGGAGGCAGGCGACAGTGACATGAAGGCGCCTCGCAGGAAATGCTCTTCAGCTGTTCACCTGGAGGGGAGGACTTAGGTTTGCCCCGTGAGCGAAGGCAGGCCACGGTCCTCTCTGCCTGCCTTCTGCGAGTGACTGGGGTGGGCCCCAGCTCCAAGACCATGCTGGGGAGAGCGGTCATGCTGAAACAGCAAAAACAAAGAACAGCGAGGCTTGCGAGAACACAGCGCCCTGGAGGACACAAGCCAGGGGAGCCCTCGTTTTCACAGAACTGCAGACGCAACCTCAAGGCGAGGGCAGAAGGTCAGAGAGCCCTTGAAAAAGCAGCATTTCCTGGCAGCACCTGCCGCTGAGCTGAGTTCACAGTGCGCTGGGAAGGCCTGAGGCGGCATGAGGAGCCTGTCCTTCCCTGCTCGCTGGGTTCTGGGAAGGCATTGATGAGGGCCTGTGGCGTGACCACTCAACTTTTCACCAGGAGCAAAACGTGCTTAAAGGTAACAGATAAATAGATACAGGCTTCCTGACGGCTGATGGGGCTAACCTACCCAAGGAAAGACTGGGAAGTCCCTCTGCTGCTCCACTGCTGAGGCTCAAAGTTCTCCCCTTCTCTGCCCCACCCGCCAGTGGAAAAGTACTGGCAGGTCCGTGGCTGGGTTTCTTCCGGGGTCCCTGCTGGGGCCAGGTCTGTGCCCCTATAACAGCCCTCCTCCGTGGGGAAGCCCCAGCCCACAGGACTGAGCGCTAACTTTCCTCCCTGGCCCGACTGGTTTCACACCCTCAAACAGCCCTGCCCGAATAACCAAGCAGTCAAGCGGGGCCAGGAGCCAGGAAATATGCCTTGAAAAGCAGCGGGCACTTCAGCTCTGACCGTTGGCAGCTTGGCTGGGACGCTGCCCAGTGCTGACAAGGAACACGGTGACCCAGGGGTGCGGGAGGTGGGGGTGAGGGGTGGAGGAGGGGAGGAAGAGCCCCCACACCCCCTAAAATCACAGCAGACGGTCAAGTGCCCCAGGAATGCACGGTGACCCTGACGGAGGCGCTTCCCCAGGAGACAGAATGCTCTGGCAGGGCGGGCAGAGGGGGGCACTACAGCTGGCTGGCCGGGGCGCACCTGGGCTCGGCGGGCAGGCCGAGCTCTCCAACAGTCGCTCAGTGTTCCCCGACCTGGCAGCCCCGAGCTCCTCGCCGGCAGCGGGGAGGCTTTCTCCTCCTTGGGGGGCCACGCCCTCCCCAGGCACAGATTCCCTCCAGCCAAGAGTTTCGTCCAAGCCCCTAGGGTCTGACCACAAGAAGTGCCCTTTTCTTTGGCGGGCGCTCACCTCAGACGTGAGGTACCCCAGAGCCAAACCGCCTGCTAAAAGGACATCCCCAGAGCGCGTTTTTCGAGTCAGAGGGTCTGTGGCTATGGCCACCAACAGCATACCCTTCTCCTCCATCCCCCCCCACCCGCATCCTGGGGCCTCCAGAAGGGCTCCCTGGGTCCCTGCTCTCTTTACGCCCCGAGAGCAGAAACCTAAAGATCCTGCTGGTTCAGGTATGGGGCTCCTGGCCGACCCAGAGCGCGCTGGGCAGGTCTCTGGTCAGAGCCAAGCTGTGCAACAGGGTTGCACGTCAGAGCCGCTGTGCCCACTCCAACATTTCAGTAAAACTGCAAAAAAAAAATAATGGCAACACCCTTCCCAGGGGATTGAGAGGGAGATGTGTATAAGAGACAGGGCTTGCGAGAACACAGCGCCCCGGAGGACACAAGCCAGGGGAG
>SJYA01002459.1:22382-34009 GCA_006410615.1 Neotragus moschatus | reverse complement strand
CCCCAAGGTGCACAGATCCCTTCTGGGGCTTCCCTGTCCAGCGGCTCCGGCAAGCCCATACCACTCCCTTGAGCCGCATAACTCACGGGCTTCAGGCTACCAAGCCGGAATGCTGGTTCCCAGCCCAAGATCAGCCCCCAGCCCCTCCCTGCTGCCGCCCCCCACATAACCCTGCCTTTCTCCCCCTCGCCCTTGGTGGGTCCCCACAGGGCGGCTCCAGGGCCACCACCCTCCAGAACACTCGCCCATCCAGCACCACACGCAAGGCCGCTTGACATCATGCCACAGTCCCCACTTGGGAGCCAAGCTCCGTCTCAACCCACTGGCAACGCAGCTCTGATGGGCATTGAAAGAGCAGAGAGCAGAAAGGGCGCGGGTGTCTCCCCGAGAGCCAGTCCTCCCCACCCCACCCCACCCTCTTCCCCCAGCACCCCAGCTTCCACTGTCTTAAGAGGTCACCGAGTCTTGCCTTCAAAATAAATGGGAAACGTCTCTCTCTAAAGGGCAATTCCACGGCCACCCTCTTTCCAGATGTACAGGGGCCGGGAGTGCAGGGTCATGGTCCCACATTTAACCGGCATAACCAAACACACAAAAGAACAGGATGGGAAACTGCCCCGGGGCCGACTGGGTCCCTCCCCTNTTCAAAATAAATGGGAAACGTCTCTCTCTAAAGGGCAATTCCACGGCCACCCTCTTTCCAGATGTACAGGGGCCGGGAGTGCAGGGTCATGGTCCCACATTTAACCGGCATAACCAAACACACAAAAGAACAGGATGGGAAACTGCCCCGGGGCCGACTGGGTCCCTCCCCTGGGGACACACGGTCACCCAACTCCGCACCCAAGTCATCGTCACGCCCTCCTCAAAGCAGCCTGGAAAAGCCGCACACCACTTGCTGACTTTTCCGTTTTCCAGCATTGGGACCGGGGAAGCATACCTTCTCTTTGTGCCCTGGAGTTTACGTTCAGCTTCAGCGAGCAAAGGGAGCTTTTTTTTTTTTTTTAATATAATAAAAAAAAGTTATATGACTTTAATTAAATGCACTTATTAAAAGAGTGAAATATTTGGAGAGGCTGTTTTTGCGCTGGAGGCATATTTTCCAGCGAGCTGTAGAGCGTCTGCACCCGTCCGCTCGGGGCAATTTTTAATACGCAAATAAATCCGCACCTGATGCGCTGACAGGTTATTATGCAGCGTGGCAGCCAACAAAAGTAAACACAGGGGCAAGTTTTAACCTCTTGCAGTCCCAGCGCTTTCCCCGCTGGGTTCAGGTGGACGTGACTGCTGGGAAAGCCTTGTCTTCCAGGGTGCGTCTTCCTGTCCTGGAATTTGTTTTCTCCCTGCAAACAGGGGGGCTCCTCTCCCACTGGGCTGCCCAGGGTGTGGTGTGAGGCAGGGGACAGGAGATGACCAAGGGAGGGGACTGAGAGAGGAAGAGTGGCCACATGCGGTACTTCCCCAAGCACCCTGCCTTCCTTCCATCCTGTTTATACTGCGGCCCTGAGCTCCACGGGCCCGTCAGCGAGCTGCCAGGATAATTCTTCCAGCCGGCAGAGCTGGTTCTGCAGATGGCGGGCCCGGCCAGGCGTCTCTCCCAGCTCTGCCCAAAGTGTGAGCATCAGGACAGTTACTAGAGAGCCAAAGGGGTATCGGGAAGTTGCCGTCTGTGGGACCTTAAATGATGGAGGTTTGAATCAGCTTCAAGCAAAGGCGTTTACTGAGACTGAGTGGCAGAAGTGGCCATCTCCTGCTCCCCTGGTCAGCTGAGGCTTGCAGAGGCCACTCCTGCAAAGGCGTGCTTTGCAGGGATCAGAGGTCTGGGTGGCACTTGTCTGGCCCATCCGGTGTGGCTCAGCGGATGCACCCATCCTGCACCGCATGTTGGAGCCGCTGTGCCAGGACCACAGTGTCTAAGACCCAGGCTTCCTCACTGGCATAATGAACCTTCAGATGAGAATCAAGGCAGGAGAGGGAGACCCTCAGAGTCGGGGAGGGCTCTCCCAGTCTATCAGGACCGTCCTTCCCATCTGTACCTAAGTACCTTGTGGCTTCCCTGATAGCTCGGTTGGTAAGAATCCGCCTGCAATGCAGGAGACCCTGGCTCAATCCCTGGGTCAGGAAGATCTTCTGGAGAAGGGATAGGCTACCCACTCCAGTATTCTGGCCTGGAGGAGTCCATGGGCTGTATAGTCCATGGGGTCACACAGTGTCAGACTTGACTGAGAGACTTTCACTTTCACCTTGTGGCTGAGATCAGAGCGCGTCTTCATCTGTAAACAACAATAGCTATTGTTATTATAATTTATTGACTGTCTGCAGTGCCGCTTCCTTTATTGTCTCCAGACTCTCCAGGGTATGGCTCATTAACCCATTTATCATTCCACTCATTTAACAGTCATCTGTGCTCCCTAGGTGGCTCAGACGGTAAATAATCTGCCAGCAGAGATGCAGGTTCGATCCCTCCGTGGGGAAGATCCTTGGGAAAGGAAATGGCAGTCCTCTCCGGTACTCTTGCCTGGGAAATCCCATGGACAGAGGAGTCTGGTGGGCTACAGTCCTTGGGGTTCCACGACTGAGCGCACAAGCACCCCTAATCAGTTCCACCCATGCCTGACTTTGAGCCTGAAGCAGCAATACGAAACAACCTACGTCCTGAGAAACCCACTCCGGAGAGGTGGGGTAGCAGCAGTGGCAGGAAGGATGGTCAGTGGCTCCGGGCAGCCCCCTGCATCCAGCCTCAGGCTATGATGGATGTGCTCAGGGGTTAGAATGGACCAATTCGGCATCAAATGGGACACGTTCCTGGCTTCAGAGCCTCCAAAGCTGGCTCTCACACCCTCATGGAGATGCTGAGCTAATGCAATCTGCTTTTTAATCAGTCTCTTCTCAGCTTAAATTAGCCAGGGGAGATTTCTGTTGCTTGCAAACAAGAACTCTGAGAGATACAGGATTCTGAGCAAAAATCCTGGCATGGGCACTTGGAAGTCATAACGCTGTATCTCTTGGTCTGGGCTATTGTGTTTTTTGCCTTTATGAATTTTAACTTCGTCTGGTGATAAAATATACAACAGAAAATTGCACGTCGTGAGAGCACACAGCTCACCGGATTTTCATGAAGTAAACACATCTGTGTAACCAGTACTTCACCCCGGGACACAGATCATTACTTCCCTCAGAGCCTTTCTGGCCATCCATCAGTCGAGGGCAACCACTGTCCTGACTTCTAAGAGCACAGACTAGCTCTGCCGCTTTTGAACTTTCTGCAGCTATAGTGTACAGTGAAGGCTCTTTCCCTGGCCGATGCGCCACTCCTGCTTATCTTTCACTATGCATCACGCTGGGCAGACGCGTCTACGTTGCAGTGTGTAACGGCAGGGCGCTCATTTTGAGTGCTGTACCGTACTCCAATGGAGGAATCGACCACAGGCTATTTACTCATTCTGCTGTGGACAGGCATCTGGGTGCTTTCTAACCTGGGGCTGAGTCCAGAAGGGCTGCTACGCACGACTTACAACAGCCAAGACACAGAAGTAACCTAAATGTCCATCGATGAACAGATAAAGAGGACAAACTCTCAGCCTTTGACCCAGAAGCAGAGAATCACACATTCCTCCTCTCAACACGAACCCCAGAACACTGGCAGCCCAGCCCCCACGCCTTAACGGTGCCACCACTCTGCCAGCATCCAAGAGAAGGCTGGCGTGTGGACTGGGATCCTGGGCGTGAGAGTCTATGGGGCCAGTGGTATTTAAATCAGGCCAAGAGGGCCAGGCATGACAGGGACCAGGTCAGGAAGCGTGGAGGGTCAAACACACTGAGAGCCGCTCATTGATTTTTGCCATCTGGGAAGAAATGCCCACGGCTGGCAGATTTCCTGACTTATCCAGAAAAGCTGGAAAACTAGATTTCTAAACGAGATATTGCAACTGAGAGCACTGGCGACTAACTTTAAGAAACCCATAAAAAAATGAAATGATGCTGCTTGCGGCAACTCGGAGGGACCTAGAGGGGGTCATAAAAGTTCAGGAAGTCAGACAGAGAAAGACAAGTACTGTCGGACATCACTTATGGGTGGAATCTAAAATCGGATACAAATCTGTGAAGCAGGAGACCCACAGATGACGAGACCAAGCCTCTGGTTGCCAGAGGGGAAAGGCAGCTTAGCTCAGGCCTGTCCTCAGTCCTGGCCGACTCTTGGAGACCCCATGGACTGTGGCCCACCAGGATCTTCTGTCCATGGGATTTTCCAGGCGAGAATACTGGCGTGGGCGGCCACTTCCTACTCCAGGGGATCTTCTCGACCCAGGGACACCACCACCGCCTCTTGCGTGTCCTGCAATGGCAGGCAGATTCTTCACCGCCAGTACCACCTGGGAACCCCAGGAGGAAAGTTAGATGGAGGGATAAAGGAGAGGGCTTGGAAGTAGCAGGTGCTCATCACTATATATAAAACAGACAAACCACAAGGACCTCCTGTGTAGCACAGGGAACCATATTCAGCAACGTGTAATAGTCTATCACGGAAGAGAAAAGAAAATAGAACAGATATACACACACAGGTGGAACTGATCACATTGCTGTAACACATGAAACACTGTGAATCAGCCACACTTCAGTCAAAGTAACTAAACAAAAAGACACTGAACACTGTCAGCCAACAAAACACACCTACGGATCAGACCGGGCCCACGGCCCACGGGGGGACCATCTCCAATTCAGATGGACTCAGGACTGTACACTCCCGAGAAGAGACCTTCTCTGACCTGAATGAAGAACGGACCGACCGTGAGGTCTCGGGAGCAGAGACAAAAGGTAAATTCCTTCTCATCACATGGAGGGACTCCCTCCATACACGTGACCCTCACCGTCACCCTGATGGAGTCTGTGTTGAACTTAACGCCCTAAACGTCAGGAACAGCTCGGACAAGGCACCTCACAGCTGAAGGCGAATCCTGCTCTTTCCTCGACATCAAGCAAGGATGTGCCGTGTAATTACTGGGGGTCGCTACCTCCACTCCCAGCCCTCATTTCGCGTGGAAGAATTCTTTCGCATCAGCCACGCCAGATAAGATGAGGCACAGCCTGAAAGGCAATGCATCCAGGAATGAAGGCATCCAGGAGAGGACAGCCCCACCCCAGCAAACCAGACCCAGTTCCCACTCAGCCCCGCTCCAGCTGTTTTCATGGCCTGACCCAACCAGGCTGGCTGCCACTGCAGCGAGGCAAGTGGGCCATGTGACCATCCTTGCTCTTCTGGCTCTCCAACTATTAAGCAAAACTACCGTCTCCCTTGGGTCAGCGGTAAAGAATCCACCTGCCAATGCAGAAGACCCAGGTTCTATCCCTGGGTCAGGAAGATCCCCCGGAGAAGGAAATGGCAATCCATTCCAGTACTCTTGCGTGAAGAATCCCTTGGACTGAGAATCCCATGTGGCCTTGTGGGCTTCAGTCTATGGGATCACAAAGAGTCAGACGTGACTTGGCAACTAAACAACAGCAACCATCTCCCTGTCTCTACCCATCTCCCTTTCTCTACCCTCAGAACAGCCTGCACACACACACACACACACACACACACACACACAGAGGCACTCAGCATTTCTAAGAGTGAACAGGTGGGAACAACCTAGCAACAAACATGAATAGAAATAAACAGCACTTGCTTTTTCCTGGCTTCACCATACACCCTCTAGTTCCTCATTAAGCCAGGCACCTAGTGGACACTCAGTAAACACCCGTCCAATGTCCTTTAGTTCCCAAGGCAAATTTGCAAAGTCTCATATGAGCAGTGAGCAAAGAAGCCAACAGCTGCTCCGGACGGACAGGAGGGCTTACTAAGGATATATAATCCTGCCACACCCCGTGGGCAGGTGAGGGCAGGTGTGACCCCCAGACAAGAAAAGAGAAGGGCAAAGGGGCTGCTGAAGCCTCCTGGGCAAAGAGCAACCAGAGAGGCGAGAGGAAGGGCCTGTCCCAGAGTGGCCACGTGTCATCCAGCAACCATGATGGTTAGTCAATAAATTGACAACCTGAGTGCTCAATAAATATTAGCTCCGTACCGGACGCTACACGTCATGAACTAATGCAACTCTCCAAGGTTTGACTGGAGAGTCTTAGGAGGATAAACAGACTGCCCAAGGACACCATCCAGACAGTCTCAGAGGCTCTCAAGCCGGGGTTTGGGAAACCATGATGTGGGGATGTCGGGTCTGTCGCAATGCACGGGGAGGCAGACGTCATCCCTGCCGAGTATCTGCATCGTGTATGACTTTCCCTGCTTAAACGCCGGCAGAATCTCAGCTGAGATACAACTTATTTATTCATTCATTCTTAGCAGCAGTAGAGCCAGGAGCTGAACTGAGTCAACGCTCCTCCAGATGCCCTTTTCCCAACTCCCCATCCTGCAGTTTCAGAGATGTTCTGAATGCCATGTGGACGGCTTCCTTGTGGAACTCCTGAGCACCCTGTAGGCAACATCTTAGAGGGACTTCAGCATGGAGAGAACAGAGGACATGTTTTATTACTACTATTAGTATTATCTTGGTAAAGACAGATGGAAGGCAGGAAGAGAAGGGGACAACAGAAGATGAGATGGTTGGATGGCATCACTGACGTGATGGACATGAAGAGTCTGAGCAAGCTTCAGGAGCTGGTGAGGGACAGGGAGGCCTGGCCTGCTGCAGTCGCTGGGGTCGCAAAGAGTTGGACACGACTGAGTGACTGAACTGAATGACAGACACATTGCTTCAACAGCTGCAATGTCACAAAAGAGAGAGAATTAACAGAATAAAGCAGCCCATGAGTAGCTCCTCAATGACTAGTAAAGACGATAAATGAACTTCCCTGGTGGTCCAGTGGGTGAGACTCTGCGCTTCCAATGCAGGGAGTGCAGCTTTGACCCCTGGTCAGGGAACTAAGATCTCACACGCCAGGTGGTGCAGCCAAAAAGTTTTTTCTTTTTTTAAAAAGATGATACATGTTCCAAGATTTGCGTGCTGTGGGGGACTCTTTGTGACTGAGGTGTTCAGACAAGGCTTCATGAAGAAAGCAGGACTTCAGTGGGGCTTCAGAAGATGGGACTGATTCCAGTCAGGACACAGGAGGAAAGAAGGCAATTCGGTGAGCAGACGTGAGAACCAGCCTTGGGGCTGAGGGTCAGCAAGAAGACCGTACCAGCTGAATCACAGACTCTATTTCAGAGCAGAAAGGGGTCACCCTACACGGGATTGAGGATGGACTCCTGATATCCAAGGGATTCTGACCTATCTTATAGGATGTAGGAGTCCACCACACGTTGTCTGAAGGAATGAGTAAAGTGGTCATTTCAGAAGCAACGACTGGACAGGCATGGGAGGGGGGCAGGGGTCAGTTAGAAGTCCTCTCAATAAATCTGGCATTGCTAAGTGTCTCCAGGAACCTACTCCAAGAAGTAGTAGAGACAGAAATAGCTATTGAACCCTGTCAATTGTTCCTGAGAACACTTTTTAGTGTTCAACTGGATAGGAAGCCATGTCAAGGACATGAAAGAAGGGGAAGAGTTGAACTTCATCTTTTAGAGTCTGATACCCAGAAAAACGATGGCATAACTGCTTCTAAAAATACTGAGGGGGAGGAGTTCAGTCACAAAGCTAGAAATACAGAAGAGACAGGAAAAGCTAAGGGGGAGTTGGGGGTGTCACTCAGAGACAATCTGGTCTTTCCCACATACAGGACGAGACTCTCCCATCAGCTAGCACTAGGGGCCGGCAGCCCCAGCCTCTTGTGCTAATGTCAGGTTGGTGACCTCCACTGAAACTCATCTTCTGATTCCACACCCTTGCTTAGTCCATCTCCGAATGTAGGCTGGCCCAGGGACTTGCTTTAGCCAACAGCATGGAGCAGAAGCAATGCTGTGCTAGTTCCAGGCTTCAGGCTGAAGATCGGGCAGCTGTGTACGCAGTCATGCTAACCTCTCAGAATATCCTCTGGAAGGACTGATGCTGAAGCTGAAGCTCCAACACTCTGGCCACCTGATGCGAAGAGCTGACTCATTGGAAAAGACCCTGATGCTGGGAAAGATTGAGGGCAGGAGGAGAAAGGGGTGACAGAGGACGAGATGGTTGGATGGCAACACCGACTCAATGGACATGGGTTTGAGCAAATTCTGGGGGATAGTGAAGAACAGGGAGGCCTGGTGTTCTGCAGTCCATGGGGTCGCAAATTTTCAGACACAACTGAGGACCTGAACTGAACTACCCTACCAGAGGGATGATGTAGAGAGACCATGTGGAGAAAAAGAAGCCTTGAAATGATCAGAAAAAAAAAAAAAAAAAAAAAAGCAAGAGACCCAGTGTCCTGGGATCCCGCTGAGGCCAGCTTCCAGCTGAATGAGACTCCCCAAGCAACTACCATCCAGACCAACAGAAGAACCACCCAGCCAAGCCCAGCCCAGGTTCCAGAAAAATAAAACAGCGGCTGTTTTAAGCCACTAAGTTTAGAGGTGGTTTGTTACGCAGCTATTGGTAACTGATGCACCTTTGCAAGGCCATCAGCTTGCCAGAGTGCCCCTCCTGTCCATGCAAAGCTCTGTGCACAGGCAGGCACGTATGCCTCTCCTTAG
Organism: Neotragus moschatus; assembly: GCA_006410615.1. NCBI lineage: Eukaryota > Metazoa > Chordata > Mammalia > Artiodactyla > Bovidae > Neotragus > Neotragus moschatus. Next base: position 25,407 of record SJYA01002459.1, on the reverse strand, counting down.
TGTGAGAAACCTGGATAAACAGCAGCAGTACCAAACCACTGCCTCCTTCAAGTGATGCTCAGCTTACTGGTACCCAAACTTAGCACAGAGTTGGCACCTAGATACACATTTACAAATGGATACAGAGCAATCAATCTGGTCTTAACAGACTCCAAAAGTGCCTGTCCAAAGGGTACTTATCCCTGCAACCCTTCCCAGGAACTCATAAGCTTCAACATCAGGCAATGATCCCATGAATCCAACCATAATTCCCAAGGCTCCTGAAGCCCCTTTCTTCTTCCCAGGATGGATGGATAACAGAAGGTCACTAAGTCAGTGTTCACCAACACACCACCTTCCTCAGCTTCACTCAGCTCTCCTTTCAACAAGAGGGACGTTTATTTAGAGCACAGGTTCCATTTTGGTAGGAGAGGGAGAGGGTTCAAAGGTTGTTTTTGAATCCCATGTGACTACAGAATGGTGTAGAATGTATTCATTTGAAAATAGTAAGTTCCCCCAATTATCTTCTTCTCCCAGGGATCTTGTTAACATGCAGATTCTGATTCAGCAGGTCTGGGGTGGGGCCTGAGAGTCTGCATGTCCAGCAAGCCCCAAGTGATGCTGACGTGGCTGATCCAAGGACNCATTTGAAAATAGTAAGTTCCCCCAATTATTTTCTTCTCCCAGGGATCTTGTTAACATGCAGATTCTGATTCAGCAGGTCTGGGGTGGGGCCTGAGAGTCTGCATGTCCAGCAAGCCCCAAGTGATGCTGACGTGGCTGATCCAAGGACTACACAGCCTGGTTCTCTCGTTTTATAGGTGAGGAAGCTGAGGGGCAGAGGACAGGTCCTTCCACTAACTGCAGGTCCTGGAGCAGACCGCTTGCACCCTACAGAAGGGGTAGGCTTACACCAGTGCGGGCCCCTGGGGCTGGCCTTACTTGGCTACAGAAAACCAGTTCTACAGTGGCTGCTCCCCGGCCACCTAAGAAAAGGCTTGCTGCCTTGGAATCACCCCCAGGAACTTACAAAATGCAAATTTCCGGGCTTTTCTACTAGACTGACTGAGTAGGTCCAGCGTGGGGCTCTGGAAACTGTGTTTTTAAAAGAGCTACTTGGGTGATTTTGATCCACCTCTGGGTTTGGGATTATTCATCTAGAAGACTGGGGCAACGGTGACCCCAAGGAAATAAGACTCAAAATTATTAGCTAGCCAATATTTCATAAGGGGTTTCTGCATTCCAGGCACTGTTCTCATGTAAGTCAGTATTAAATGATACAAACTTCACCCTGAATCTATCTGGCAATTACTATCACTCTTCCCATTTTAGAGAAGGCAAAACCAAGGCACAGAGCAGCTGTATAGCAGCAAACGTCACACCCCTGGTAAGCCGCTGAGCCCTAAGCAAAACCCACGTGTTTAGCCTGAGTTCACATTATAACAACCTTTTCTCCTCTTGTCTACGACAAAGGCAGGGCTTCCTTGGTGGCTCAAACGGTAAAGAATCTGCCTGCAACGCAGAAGATGCGGGTTTGATCTCTCAATCAGGAAGAGCCCCTGGAGAAAGGAATGGCTACCCACTCCAGTATTCTGGCCTGGAGAGTTCCATGGACAGAGGCGCCTGACGAGCTACAGTCCAGGGGGCCACAACGAGCCAGGCACAACAGAGCGACCAACACTTTCATTTCCTCCAAAACTTCTGAGACTTCCCCCAGCAAATCGGTGCCTCTCCAAAGCCAGGGGGCCGTGAGAGCGGGGTNCCAGTATTCTGGCCTGGAGAGTTCCATGGACAGAGGCGCCTGACGAGCTACAGTCCAGGGGGCCACAACGAGCCAGGCACAACAGAGCGACCAACACTTTCATTTCCTCCAAAACTTCTGAGACTTCCCCCAGCAAATCGGTGCCTCTCCAAAGCCAGGGGGCCGTGAGAGCGGGGTGTACATTCTGCGACATTCTCCGAAGGATCCCTGTGTCCAGGAGAGACAGAGAGACGGGCATCCCGAGACCTGAGGAAGCCGCCAGGGAACTCCCCTGGGGAACTGTGGGCCCAGAGCTCCACTTTCAGGGACCCCTGACCCCCCCTGGTTCAAATGCAGGTTCCCATCCAGCAGGTCTGGGTGGGGCCCGAGTCTGCACTTCCAGCTCCCAGAGGATGCTGACGCGGCATCCCACTTGGCGTGGCGAGGGCCTGGACTGCAGCGCTGGCAGGCTCTGCGCTCGCTCCTACCTCCCCAGACAAGTCTGATTCCAGCTCATCATCCCCAGGAGAACATCCCTTATACAGATTTCCAGGGGGCTCCAGCCACCGCTTACCTCCCCAGACCTGGAGCTAGTCCACCCCTTGCAAGTTTCATCAGAGGCCCTCGGGGAATCCAGACCCTTCTAGAAAAGCACTGACCTCCCTGTCTGTACCCCCGGCCTTTCTCTCCATCTCTCCCTCCCACGGCACCCCCGCCCAGGCCTCCTCTGAAAGCCCTCCTTGTAAAGATGAAGTCCACCCAGGGGGCACCCCCGCTTTCTGTGGCCCCGAGGTTGCCGGGCACCCACGAAGTGGGGGCAGGGGAGGTGAACAGAGGATAAGCCTAGAGCGAGGAGGCCCCGTGAGGTCTTGTGACCGACCGGGCCTCCTGGTGCCGCCGAGGTGGCAGTGCCAACACGCAGAGCTGAAATCCTTGGCTGGCCTCCGAAACAAACACCCAATGAAAACACGCCCTGGTGTGTCTCTGAACAGACTGTGTAAATAAGGAGGGGGGGAGAAAAAAAACCCTACTGGCCACAGATCCCGCTTTCAAACACGTTGAAACAAAATAATCCCTCTCTCTTGCTCACTCCTCCTGCTCACTCTTTTTTTTTTTTTTAATTTCCACTGGTGCCGAGGCCCGGTGGAGCCTGGCTGGCGGCCTGTTACAGCCTGCAGCCTACCTGTCTTGCATAGGAATGAAGCCTGGACGGGTTACACGATCTGCCCCAGTTCCAGCTCCCGCCTGCAGAGGCCAGGAAACAGAGGAGAAGCTGTTCTCAAAGCTCCGCCGAGAAGGGACCCC
>SJYA01002459.1:0-20118 GCA_006410615.1 Neotragus moschatus | reverse complement strand
TGGGCGGGAGGGGGACTGGGTCCGTGAGTCACAGGCAGATGAGAACCCACTCCCCCTCTCTCTGCAAGTTCAAACAACTGAGTTGTCTTGCCCAGCTCCGCGCCAAGGCCTCTTACTCAATCTTGGAGCAAAAGGGACCGATGGAGCGGGAGGCCGGGAGGGGAGTCCAGACGGTTCTCTGCCTCTGACCCCGGACCCAGCTGTTAGCATTTAGGCGCGGTGGCGACAGGAGGCAGCGGGACTGGCGTGGAGGCGGTGGAGCAGCGGCAGAGGGCTGCCCTGCGAGGCTGCGCCAAGGTGAACGGAGCGCCCACGCACCATCTCCATCCGCCCGTTCTTAGAAGCGGGTCGGAGACTCCATCCTTGGAGGCTCCTCCCCTGTAGGTATCTCACGCTATTTACAATAGCAGTTACCAAGAAGAGGCCAGACTCAGAGCGGGAGCCCCAGTCGCCTGGGGCTGGGCAGGAAGCACAGTCCGAGAGGATCATCAAATCCTTACCAAGCATCCGCTGAGATTTTAAAACGCTGGTCTGAAGAGCCTGTCTGAGATTATCCAGGTCTGCGGGCAGAGCCAACAGCCACACCCATCGTGGGGTTTATGTTTCCTTTTTGTTGTTGTTGGTTTTGTTTTAAAGCCCTTACACCTGAATTTCCACGATTAAGGAGCGTCCATTGGGTCTGCAGTGCCCTCAGGGTGGGGCCCAGAAAAATCAGACAAGATGATCCCAGCTTTTAAGGAAAGTATACCTTTGCTGGGAGAGACCCAACTTATCCAATGGAGTTTAATGGCTTTGGAGTCCCAGTCTGAGCAGACCTGCAAACGCAATGATTCTACAGGCTCTCCCTTCTCGAGTTAGCACTCTGCACAGGCATGAGGCTCGGAACCTTCTGGGCAGGCGTTCGAATCCCCACAACTGGCCACCTTGTGAGCTGGACCCATCACAACCCCACTGCACAGAGGAGCGCGTGGAGGCTCTGGGTCAAGGCCGGGGCATGCAGGTGACAGGTGACAGTGTGCACTTCCCTCCCTCAAATCCCTCCCAGCACCGACCTCCTGCCTGCAAGTCTAGCTGCTTTCATTCATCTTTCCCGAACAGAGTACCCCAAGGCAGAACCACGTCGTTTTTACTTCCAAACTGCCCTCAGCCTCCCACTTAGCACTGTGGGAACAGCAGACCCTTAGACACTGTTTTTGAATAAATGGATTAGAAAACTTGCAAGAAGGAAAAGGCAACTCTGTGAGAGTTGGACCATAAAGGAGGCTGAGAGTCAAAGAACTGATGCTTTTGAACTGTGGTGCGGGAGAAGATTCTTGAGAGTCCCTTGGACTGCAAGGAGATCCAATCAGTCCGTCCTAAAGGAAGTTAGTCCCAAATATTCATTGAATGGACTGATGTTGAAGCTGGAACTCCAATAGTTTGGCCACCTGATGTGAAGACCCAATCACTGGAAAGACCCTGATGCCAGGAAAGATTGAAGACAAAAGGAGAAGGGGGTGACAGAGGGTGAGATGGTTAGATGGCATCGCTGACTCAGTGGACATGAGTCTGAGCAAACTTTGGGAGATAGTGAAGGACAGGGAAGCCTGGTGTGCTGCAGACAGTGGGAGTCAGACACAACTTAGCGACTGAACAATAACAACGATGCCCGCTGTAGAATTTGGAGGAAAGTGTACGCATGCATGTCACTTACTTTGAAAGCACCAAACAAAATGAGACAGACAGACACCTGGAAATTAAGCTGGGTATGTAATAACGCAAGCCCAGCAAGTCAACAATGGAATCGATACAGTGGGTATCTGTGGGTGCTCGGTGTATAATTCTTTCCATTTTTACACATATTTGTAATTTTCCATAATAAAACTTGGGAAGGGGATGAAATGCGTCTCAAACAGCTTCATATGAAAAGAACATTGAAGTGGTGAGTTTTCAGAGCTATTCACACAAACCCACGGTGTTCAGAGTTAGGGGGCTGGAGAGAGCCAAGGAGGAGGCAAAGCACGAGAGGCCCTCGGGCTGGGTTCAGAGTCACCGGACACAGAGACTCACTCTGGGGTCTGGCTCAAGGGCAAAGTCAGAGCAGCCTGGGTCTGCAGTCAGTTTCTCTGCATAAGACACAATTTCCTGTTCCTCGGATTCAGCACTTCCCAGACTCGACCACTCTCCCTAAATAGCATTTTGATGAGTTAAGTGTAAATGAGTCAGAAACAAATGGATTAAGTTTCTCAGCGCATGTGCAGGGCTGAAGTGAGAAATTAAAAACAGGAAAGGAGGTGGGGAACGATACGGGACAGGGGAAGGGTCTCTGTCTCAAGCTGTGCATAAAACCACCTTCTGAAAAATAATTGACTGACTCACCGATCTCCATCCCAAGGGCTTCTGGGGCCCTCCTCTTTAAAATTAAAACGACTTTGAAAAATATTTCTCCTCCTGGAAAGCAGAGGGGAGAGGAAAGGCTTTGAAGTTCTCCAAGTCATTTAATTTTTTTTTCAAAGGTAAAGTAGTACATTTTTAGCCAGTATTAAATAAACATCTTCTTGAATGGTATGTTCAAAGCCTCTGAGCCTCTGAGGTTGGCGTTTTTTGTTTTGTGTTCTGGAAGGTGAGTGAGGATGGTGTCTTTTCTTGCCAAATGTTCCAGAATCAGAGAACATCAGACCCAGGCAATTCAGTGGCCCCTATGCTATTATGAAGGGGGTGGGGGGGGTGGTTCGGACAGGTTCTAGTGACCTTTTCAGAGAGGTCAGCGGTGGCCCAGCTGGGCTCAGACTGTAAGTGATCTGGTTTCCAGAAGGGCAGACCATTCGATTCTTTGCAGGAGAGCCGCAGGCTCCAAGTCTTAAGTTGAGAATCCTGGGGTCACTCTGCCTGGACAGGCGAGTTTACAGAAGCACCTTTAATCAGTCACCACCAGGGACGATGGCCACGCCTCCCTCCCCAGGGACTCGCAGAGATTAGCACTCAGAGGTAAGGTGGGACAAGGACATTGGAAGTCAATGCACCTTTATGAGGGAATCTGGGCTGAGAGGGAGAGGGGAAAAAAAAAAAATCACACCTACGAAGGATTTTTTCCAACCAGCCTAATTTAGACACAACATATACAAACGCAACCCACAAAGATTATCCAGGCACGGAACACGGGACAGTGGGAATGAGACGGGAACAGCAAAATCATGGTTCTCAAACCCCCGATGTTTGAGTAACAGCCCATAAATTCTTATTAAGTGAACTAACAAATACATATAATTCACACTCTCCTCTATCACAGAAGTACCAATGCTTAGCATGCAAGTTTTCAGAAAAGGCGTGTTCAGGGTAAGAAACATCAAACAGAAGATTCTCTTAGGGACCGAGACCACCAAGGCATCCACTGTGAGTAGAACAGTGTTATTTCGATTAGCTCTTAAAAATGGACTGGTGAGATCTGGGTCATTAAACCCATTGTACAGATGTTTTTAAAAAATGATCCACAGACAAGGCAAATAACCCACCAAGACCACACAGCTGGTAAGAGACGAGTTCAAACACAGGCCTCTCTGATTCCAGAGGGACTTCACCCTATGCTTGGTCATTCTAGGTGATCTTCCCCGCCTGGCTGCACCCAGAAGGGAGAACCTAAACCCTAAAGGATCTATAGGAAATCTAATGGAGAGAGCTTCCCCAGTGGCTCAGGGATAAAGGGTCGGCTTGCCAATGCAGGAGACACGGGTTCAATCCCTGGTCCAGGAAGATCCTATTTGCACAGAGCCAACTACGCCCGGGCGCCAGGCCACTGAAGCCCCTGCTCTGCCGCCAGAGAAGCCCCCGCACCACAACTCTCTCTGCAACTAGAGAAAAGCCAGAACGGCAACAAAGACCCAGCACAGCCAAAAATAAAACTCAGTCAAATAGAAAAGAAATATAATGGCGAGGGAGATAGGCCGTGGGATAAGAACAATGATAACAACAAATTATATTTGTATGCTAATCTCCTTCACCAGAGGGAATGAACTTTATCGATTTTTTTTNGGTGCTCCCCCGTGCCAGAAGCAGGCTGGGCAGGCACCCAGACCTGGTCACTGACCAGGAGGCCTCTTGCTCCTGCCCACTTTGCAGGACAATGAGGGCTGCCCAGTGGAGGCAACAGTCAAGGACAATGGCAACGGCACTTATAGCTGCTCCTATGTGCCCCGGAAGCCGGTGAAGCACACAGCCATGGTGTCTTGGGGAGGCGTCAGCATCCCCAACAGCCCCTTCCGGGTGAGCCTTTAGTCCGCTTCCCTGGGGCCAGATGTGTATAAGAGACCTGTGTTGAAATAATTGTATTCTTCTTTTTAAAAAAAAAAAAAAACTTCTTTATTTTGGAATATTTTTAGATAAACAGAAAAGTTGTTGAGGTCATACAGAGTTCCTGTCTATCCTTGACCCACGAAGGATAAAATGGTATGAACATTTTACATAACCATGGCTATCTGTCAAAATTAAGAAATTAACATCAGTACCTTTCTGTTAAACACAGATTTTATCTGGATCACCCTAGCTTTCCGGCCTATGTCTTTTTTTCGGTTCCAGGACCCAGTCTTGGGTACCACCTCGTAGCACACTGGCATAGTTTTTAAACAGATCCTTTTTACGCAACCCTACATCATGAACATACAACATTTCTTTATCAACAGAAGACTCCGACGGCATTTTCAGCAGCTCCCTAGCCCTGGGTGGGGTCAGTGGGTGAGACCCTCCATTCAAAGGGCATTTCCATAAGTGTCAGACGGACAAACGGCTTGGTTGTGTGCACCTGTCTGAGACAGCATCAGGATAAATTCTGGAAGCGCACCACGAGCGGGTTAAGAGTCTTCATTCATCGGGCCATACTCTCCTGAAAGCCGGAGCCCACTGGCCTCCTCTCAACGGATGGATAATTTTACCTTAGATTCACCTGGGACCAGAAAAAACTGACTCGGTAAACCAACTCTTCCACACTCTAGAGCAGGGGTCCCCAGCCTCTGGGACCTGATGCCTGACGATCTGAGGTGGAACTGATGTAACAATAACAAATACAATGTATTAGTCACACTATTATGATGTAACAGTAGCCTAATAAGACATAACGTGGGAAGCAAATACCATGTGCTCGAATCCTCAAACCATCCCCCCGTGCAGTCCGTGGAAAAACTGTCTTCCATGAAACCGGTCCCTGGTGCCAAAAAGTGGGGGACTGCTACTCTAGAGAGACAGTGGAAAAGAGTTACTGGACTTCCAAGACAATCACCCCCATCTCAAAACCAGACTGATCCTCTTCAAGAGGCAGCCCCAAATCAGACCTTCATTCTCTCCCATTCCCGCTGGCCCTACTCTTCGGGCCTGACACACAGTGAGAGCTTCAGGCTTCAGCGTTTCAACCATGGAACGACTTTCAGGGTCCAGGGGCAACTCCTCCCACCGAGTTCAATTTCCTTCGCGTCTCTCTGTAGTCTCTCCTGAGACTCCCGGAAGGGCAAGCTCCAAGCAGGCTTGTGCAGTAACGCGTGTACCAGGAAGGACGAAAGGATTTGATAGTCAGCAAAGTTACATGCCTCCTTTTTCTTTTTTTTTTTTTTTTTCCAATTCTGGTGCTGAAAGGAACAGGGGGAGGGGGAGAGACTACAAAACTGCTTGCCTGTCTAGAAACAGCTCAGAGTGAGCTTGAACCAGGAACCTGCCCAGCATGACAACCACGGCATGGTCACTCTTCCAAAAGACGCCTATATTTTATTTGGAGACTCCATTCTTCAGTGCAAAATACCCTCTCCCTGTGTGCAGGAAAATGCTCTATATTTGAGANCTTGCCTGTCTAGAAACGGCTCAGAGTGAGCTTGAACCAGGAACCTGCCCAGCATGACAACCACGGCATGGTCACTCTTCCAAAAGACGCCTATATTTTATTTGGAGACTCCATTCTTCAGTGCAAAATACCCTCTCCCTGTGTGCAGGAAAATGCTCTATATTTGAGATGACTGGAGGAGGAAAAAAAAAAAAAGAGAGAGGCAGGGTAGATTTAGAAAAATGAGACCTACCCCATGCTGGGGAATTCTTAAGTGCCATCCTGGGTTGCAAAGAGAAAAGCAAAGCAAAAGAAAAAACAAGCTACTGGTCAGAGGGAACACTTCCATGCCAAACTCAGCTTGAATTAATACACACCACCACCTCTTAGAGGGGGGAAATGCGGCTTTAAAGTAAGAGTTTCTTCTCTAAAGGCAGCTGATTAAAAACAACAGGAAGTGGAGAATATTCTGGGAGGAGAAAGGGCTGCCCCAGGAGAAGTTTCCTTCATCCTGATATTTGCGATATTGTCATTCTGGTGAAGGCCATGCCTTCAGGTCAGGAGTGATCAACTGTCTGAGGCCATGGGTGCCAGGTCCCTTCCCAGGAGAACAAGGCCCAGGATCTCGGACTTTTTGTCTCGCTGGGGACTCTGTGGTTTGCTCCAGTGGCTAGGAGAACCTACTTCACTTCTGAATTCTACCCAGACACCTCAGGAGGTTCTGCTCAGGGAAGAGAAAAATCTAACTGGTCACAGGATACAGGGTCTGCCCAGAGGACATTCCCGTCCCCCTCCTCCCAAGTGGTCCCCTGGCCGTTATGGAGGAGAAGACTTCAGCCAGGGGACAACATAGAGAATATAAGTCCAAGGAAGGAAAACAAACAAACAAAAAGCCAGACTTTAAAACAGAGGAGCCACTTTCTCCTGTTTATTGATGAAGGACTGTAGTCATTCAAGAAGGAGTTACTGAACGGAGAACAAAGCCTTAGAAAGCAGAGCACTGGGACTTCCCTGGTGGTCCAGTGGTTAAGACTCTGCCTTCATATTCATAAGGCACAGGTTCAATCCCAGGTCAAGGAACCTAGATCTCACATGCTGCAAGGTGCTGCCAAAAACTTTTTTTTTAATTTAATTAATTAAGGAAATTTTGAAAAGCAAAGCACCGCTGTTCCAGCCTGCATCTTCCAGGGTGAAGCAGCCCATTTCTGCTAATAGAGTCTTTGTAAACCAAATCAGAGATCTCTTAAAGTGAAAGTGTATCTGACTCTTTGCGATCCCCTGTAGCCTGCCAGGTTGCTCTGTCCATGCAATTTTCCAGGCAAGAATACTGGAATGGCTTGCCATTTCCTTCTCCAGGGGATCTTCCTGCCCCAGGAATCGAAGCCAGGTCTCCTGCATTGCAACCAGATTCTTTATCCTCTGAGCCACTAGGGAAACACTAGAGATCTCTGACATGTAGCCAATTCGACCTATCAAGCTTGAATTACAACTTGAGTCATTATAAGATCAGACCTTAGGATTTCAATCATGCGAGGGTGTCAGCGTGTGTTAGATTGTGCCGTGGAATCTGTAAAAGTGACCACACTTCCATGAAGCTTGACCAACGCCCTGAGCTTTCAGCCATATTCTCTCAGTGTCGTGTCTGTTTTCATCATGAATACTTATGTGTATTCGGGCAGCACACCCTTCAACAGACAGAAGAACTACGGACAGACCTTCATCCTGTAAGCAAAACAGGCTGTGTGTGTGCGTGTGTAAGTCACTCAGCTGTATCTGATTCTTTGCGACCCCATGGATTTCCCAGGCAAGAATACTGGAGTGAATTGCCATTCTCTTCTCCAGGGGATCTTCCCGACTCAGGAACTGAACCCGGGTCCCATGCATTGGCAGTCGGGTTCTTTAACATCTGAGCCACCAGGGAAGCCCAAATAAAACAGGCTGCTGGGCTCAAATAAAACCTGCAGCAAATGAAGCCTGACATGTGGGAATAACCAGTGTTATAGCACTGCGCAGAAGGGCACACCTCTTACAGGGGTGACTCAAACTCCACCTCTGAGGGCAAAGGGAACCGGAGAAAGCAGAGAGCTTCCTTTAAGACCCTCTAGAGGCTGGGTCACCCACGCCTTAGCCAAGACACAAACTCGGGGAGCCTGGATCCGGACACCACTCCAGGCGGTGTCACAGGATAAACAAACCATGTGACTCTTTTCTCAGGGATTCTGATTCCAGCCAAGGCCAGGTGGACTTCGAACCAGTCCATCCTAAAGGAAACCAACCCTGAATATTCACTGGAAGGACTGATGCTGAAGCTCTAGTACTTTGGCCACCTGAGGTGAAGAGCCGATTTATTGGAAAAGAGCCTGATGCTGGGAAAGATTGAAGGCAGGAGGAGAAGGGGGCAGCAGAGGATGAGATGGTTGGAGAGCATCACCGACTCAGTGGACGTGAGTTTGGGCAAACTCCAGGCGACGGTGAAGGACAGGGAAGCATGATGTGCTGCAGCCCATGGGGTCGCAGAGAGCTGGACACGACTTAGCGACTGAACAGCAACGAGAGGCGGGGTGGATGCTGCGGACATCTTGACGTGCACTGTAAGCAAAGGCCTGTAAGGACTCGAGGGCACTGCAGCCCCTTCAGACTTGGTTTGGGACTAGTTTGTCCCTACCTGCTCCAGGCTCCCAGAATAGCACTGGTTTAACCCCTGGCTTCCTCTTACCAGTGCTCCTTACTGTTAGAGATGGGCAGTGAGAGGTAGGGAGGGGGAAGGGAACCACAGTATCACTGGACCCGCCACCCAAGGCTTCAGGCTGCAGCAAACAGTTGGCGTGGGCTGGCTGGGGGCTGTGCAGGGCGCGGCTGAGCTCTCTGCCAGTCTCCGGGAGGGAGCTGGACTCAGCCACTCATGTTCAGGGGGCCTTATTCCACAAGCACCCAGCCGGGGCAGGAGCCTGGGGTCTACCAGATGGCTGAAAGGTGGACACAGGAGTCCTGGGATCATCTGTCCACTCACATGTTTAACAATTCAGGAGCCCGTTCTGTGCCAGGTTTTGGAGACAGAATGTGATCAGAAACCACCCACCACCCCAGGCCAGTGGATGAGAGAGATGGGTAGAGATGAAACCCTCAGAGCCAACTGTTGATCGGCTCTTGACTTGGGTTGAGCTCATCCTTCTAAGCTCGTGTGTTGTGCTCCGTCCCTCAGTCGTGTCCGACTCTTTGCAACCCCATGGACTGTAGTCCACCAGGCCCCTCTGTCCATGGGATTCTCCAGACAAGAATACTGGAGTGGGTTGCCATGCCCTCCTCCAGGGGATCGTCCCGACCCAGGGATCAAATCTTCATTGCCTGCGTCTCCTGCACTGGCAGGCGGATACTTTACCATTGAGGCACCTGGGAAGCCCCAACGCGTTCCTTCCTCATCTGTACAATGGGTCCATCTCCCTGTGGCTCCTTGGACGCTGAAGTGTGAAACTGCATTTTTAGGGACTTCACTGAATGACAGCTCTAAGTGATAACGTGTTTTATCAGCAGGACTGCTTAAAATAAAGGGATTGGGCTTAAGCCCACAGGGTTCTCCCTGAGCACTCCCTCCCATAGCAAGCCACAGGCAGAAGCCGGCCTCCTCTCTTCCCCAGCAGACAGGCCTGGTTTCTTCCCACAGACTCTGACCTTCGCACACCCTGACCTAGCCCGATTCCAGGGAGAGACTCCTCTGGTGGCCCAATCATGTCCGACTCTCTGCGACCCCACTAACTGCAGCCCACCAGGCTCCTCTGTCCCCCACCATCGGAGGGGTCGATTCCTCCCGCTTCACGACAAGGCTGTGATCCATGAAGGGGGAGAACCCCGCTGTCGATTTCAGCCCAGGGTCTCTTTGAGCAGCCGCTGCCAGCACTGTGGGGGATTCGTGGTGACTCAGCCTTGGCCCCAGAGAAGCTGGAGGCTCTATGGCTCAGCCAGGATGTGGCTCTGAGCCTGTGAGCTGCTGGGAGGAGAGAAAGCTGTTCCCTGGGGCTTCCTGAAGCTCCCTCCCTTCTGTCTGACCAGCCTGTGGGTTCCCCCACCAGCGGCTGCCACCGAGGTGCGCGTCGGCCCAGCTACACCACCATCCTCACAGAGGTGCGTGCAGAAAGAAGGCTGCATCCTCCCAAGGGCAGGAAGGGCAAGAGCATCGTTTGCCTGCCCCCCGGGGGGCATCAAGCCTGGGACGGAGAAGACAGAGGGGGCTCCTGCCTCCTCCTCTCTCCTCTCCTTTCTTGAAGGCAGCTTATCTGAGTCTAGAGAACTCTGTTCTGTCCCTCCTTGATAGGAACACAGGCACAGCCAGGGAACCAGGAAGCCCAGGAGCCCCGCGTAGTTCGCAACTGGCCTATTTCCACTCGTTTCCAAGCAACATGATACAAAATCCCCTGGAACGGGATCCCCGAGCCAGCAAACTGGAAGGCGCCGGGACCTCTCTCGCTCTCACCCACCGCATCACAGCGAGTGGGGGCTCGGGCATAAGTGGCGAGCAGATGCGGAGTTCTGCCCAGAGCCCAGGGCCCCAGGAGCGCCTTTCAGGGCTNTCGTTTCCAAGCAACATGATACAAAATCCCCTGGAACGGGATCCCCGAGCCAGCAAACTGGAAGGCGCCGGGACCTCTCTCGCTCTCACCCACCGCATCACAGCGAGTGGGGGCTCGGGCATAAGTGGCGAGCAGATGCGGAGTTCTGCCCAGAGCCCAGGGCCCCAGGAGCGCCTTTCAGGGCTCGACAAGGAGAGGAGGTTCAGTCTCTTGCAGGCAAAGGTCACCCAGCTCGCTGCGGTGCTCCACAGGCTCACCCTCCCCATCTGGATCCCGACTGCACGTGGCTTGGGGTCTTCCACGTACTCACTTCCAGCCCGGCCAGCCCCAGAGAGCCAGGACAAGGCTGCCTGAGCCCTTCCTGCTGACAGATACCCCGCCTCCTCCAGTTCAGACATTCTCTCCTNCGCGGTGCTCCACAGGCTCACCCTCCCCATCTGGATCCCGACTGCACGTGGCTTGGGGTCTTCCACGTACCCACTTCCAGCCCGGCCAGCCCCAGAGAGCCAGGACAAGGCTGCCTGAGCCCTTCCTGCTGACAGACACCCCGCCTCCTCCAGTTCAGACATTCTCTCCTTAGCATCCTCCTAAAGACATGTGGGCAAAGACTTAGCAACTGTTACTTGATTCCCTTAAAAGAAAAAAAAAAAAATTCCTTCCCTTGTTTTATCCATCCCCTCCAGGACCACGTTCTAATTATGTTTGAAATGATGTCACCTCAAGGGGTAAGTACATGAGGTGTACCTCTCCGGGCACTCAAGTCTGCAGGCAGATAGAGTCTGAAATCTTGGAGAGAGTTCAGGAAGGGGGCCTTGCATTGAAGATGAATATCCACTCAACACAAGAAAAGGGTGGGTTTTCTTGTATGTCAACTTAGTAAGAATACTGCAATGGGTTGCCATTCCCTCTTCCGGGGATCTTCCCAACTCGGTGATCAAAGGTGGGTCTCCTGCACCAACAGGTGGATCCTCTACCGTCTGAGCCACCAGGGAAGCTCATTTTCACTTTCAAACCTGACTTTAGAAAAATATCTACAGGTTCATCCTCCCTAAAGAAAGAATACACACACACACACACACACACACACACACACACACACACTATTAGAGGGAGAAATAGAAGGAAACTAGCATCTGTTTTGCCCCACTGAAGTGGGGTCTTTTTTTTTTTTTTACTTCAAAGTAAAAGCTCCATCATGCAAGAAACAAAAGTGAGTTGAGTTCCAAGGGCCAAGCAAAGCAATGGACACAACCATCCTAGGAGCCTGTACGTGAAAGCGTGACCTGTGTCTGCCCAGCTCCCCTGAGAGGCTTATGGAACACCAGCCAAGGTGGGGAACCCGGCTCTGCGTGGGGAGCTGCCCACACCTCCCTTGTTAAAAAGCACATTTTACTCGGGGATAATTGATTTACAACGTGTGTTAATCTCTGCTCCACAGCAAACTGACTCAGTTGTACCTATCTCGACACACTTTCTTTCTCCTTTCATGTATTTTTACACTGAAGTTTAGTTGACTTACAACGTGGTTCCAATTCTGGTGGCTCAGGGAGTAAAGAATCCACCTGTGATGAGAGAGACCCGGGTTCAGTCCCTGGGTTGGGAAGATCCCCCGGAGAAGGGAATGGATGTCCAGTCCAATATTCTTGCCTGGAGTAGTCCATGGACAGCGGAGCCTGGTGGGCTACAGTCCTTGGGGTCACAAAGACATGGACGTGATTGAGGGACAAACACAACACACACCACCCCCACCCACCCCTGCCGCACAGCAAGTGGCTCGGTTACGCACTGACGTTCTTTCCGCCACACTCTCTTCCATTCCCCTGTATCCCAGGATACGGAACGTCATCCCCTCTGCTACACAGCAGGGCCTCGTTGTTGCCCTCTGCAGTGGTCTTTCACACCTCACGCACCACCCAAACCAGCCCTAAACGGAACCCAACATCAGAGGCCCACCAGCCTCTCACAGCCTACTTCGCACACTCACATAGTCGGTGTTCAGGAAGCTTCACCGAATTTCACTAAACCTGCTGCAGATAAGACGAAGCCACGCCCCCCTAAGCCGAGAGGCCTGCGCCCTCAGGAGCGTGTTAACTCTTTCATGCTCTTCAGATCCCACACGTGTCACTCGAGATTAATGAGCACCGTATCCCCAACGTTCCCAGGGTCAGCCTACCGGAATGGAAACAGGAATGAGTGAGGAACAGCCTCAGAAGGTCAGAAATCCCCAAAATGATGGTGCAACAAACAAACAAATAGCAGAAACGGGGTTCATTCTGTCTGGCGGCTGTCTCGGAGAGGAGCAAGGTTTTCTCCTCGTCGCAGAACAAACCGTGACCTGAGTGTGGAGTTTTTCAAACTGAAAGCCAGCAAATGCATCTAATTAAATGATACAGTAAAGCCCTGTGCACTTTCTAGAAGTTGCCAGAACTCTAGAAGGGCGCCAAGTTGATGTGGAAGGGANTCTCGGAGAGGAGCAAGGTTTTCTCCTCGTCGCAGAACAAACCGTGACCTGAGTGTGGAGTTTTTCAAACTGAAAGCCAGCAAATGCATCTAATTAAATGATGCAGTAAAGCCCTGTGCACTTTCTAGAAGTTGCCAGAACTCTAGAAGGGCGCCAAGTTGATGTGGAAGGGAGGATGCACTGATTTTTTTTTTTTATCCCAGATCTTATTAACAATGACCCATTACTGTCCACATGCTAAATGCCAGACCTGACACGGCGATTTATGGTTACCAGCACATCCAATCCTCTTATAGTCCTCGCATAAGGACCCCTGTCATCCCTCTTCTGCAGGAGGAAAAACCGAGAGCTTGCAGCAAGGTGAGGGCAGAGAGAAGATTTAAAGGGCCAGCTGACTCGAAGCCCACAGCCCTAACAGGACACGGACTCTCTGATCCAAAGAGAGGGCTCTGCTGCACAATGCGCGGAGCCAGGGTGGCTGACAAGGAATCGGCTCCAGCTGTTGTCCCATTTCTGACCCAGAGGATGGACAGGCCACAGCACTTGGCAGGATCATGGAGGGGAGGAGGGCTGCCTAGGAGGGCCCCCTCCCCACACAGCCACCCCAGAGCTCAGCAGCTCCAGACCCTGAAGTTCCCATGGTCCCTGCCCAGCCTGGCAGGGAGGGAGGCCCGATGGTGCCCATGAACATCCAAACGGCCTCCCCTAGGAGGCAGCAGGAAGTCTCCATAGCAGCAGGCCACTGACGGGGAGATCAGAGGCTCAGATCGAGACTTGAGGACCAGGTTAAGCCTAGCCCAGATGCCCCAGCAGCTGCGTGGTTGTCCTTTGCAGGGGTCCTCACTCTGAGCAGAGAATAAGAGTGAATTCTGGAATCTCGCGTCCATCATGCTAAGTACAAGAAGCTGGACGCAAAAAGCCACAGAGCGTGCTACCGTTGACACGCAATATCCAGACCTGGCGAATCCAGAGAGTTGGAAAGTAAATTCAAGGTTGCCAGGGTCCACGAGGAAGGAGGCAGGGAGGGAGGGTTGTGACTGCTAACGGGTGCGGGGCTTCCCTCCGCAGTCCTCTGGAAGCTTCTGGAACAGACGGTGGTGATGGCCACACGACATCGTGAACGTCCTTAAGGCCACTGACCTGTACACTTTAAAATGATCACAAGGGTGCATTTGACGTTATAAGCCTTCTGTCATTGTTATGGGGGACAAAAAGGGTGACTCTCTAAAGAACCACTGAACTTATTCAATCAAGCGTGAGACCAAAAGCACGGAGCCAGATCTGAGGCTCTCCGAGGTTTAGAACTGCACGTTCCCCTAAGACCCTCTAGTTTATGAAGTCGGTGTTTAGAGAGAGGGTGGAGTGGGCAGGGAGGGAAGGAAGAGGCAGGGAAGGTGGCCAGGCCCCCGAGCCAGGGCGCTGACCGGCTGAGCTGCAGCCCGGGAGCCCCTCCCCAGCCCATTGCAGGCTCAGGCGGCACCCCCAGTCCCCTGAAGCTCAGGCAGCCCCAAGACCCTGCGGATCGCCCTGCTACCGCCTCCACCTGGCAGGCGTCGCCGCGACTTTCTCGAGGCTGGGAGCCCAGTGTCCTTGGTCCAGATCACAGACTCAACACCAGTTTATCTGCACTGGGCAAATACGGCGGCAGCAAGTGGCGGAACTCTGACAATATTTAATGACTCGGGGGTGGGGGCGGCTTTGCAGGATGCAGGAAGGCAGGCAGAAAACTCCAGGGGAAATTCCGTTGGGCTGGTGGGGGGGAGATAAAAGGGGACCGTAAAGCAATCTTGACAGGTTAACAGACAGGTAATATTCCCACGGTGTTGACTTAACCAGGCTAGCGCTGCATGTGGCCCTGATCAAGCCGGCACAAGAGCCTGGGCAGCTGAGGGCTTCACGGAAACAAAGATCCAGTCAGAGAAAACCAAACAACAGCCAGTCAGAGGCTGGCCGCTCCCCCAGCTCGGAAGCCGCCCGGAGATGCTTCCTGGAGACCGACCTGGAGAGAGAGCCTCCAGCAGGATGAACGTGGTGCCGAAGCTAACACCTGGGGACGACTTCTCGGAAAGGCTGGGGCACGGACAAGGGGAAAATACCACACACACCACCCTACCCCACCATGTCACGGCTCACCGGTTCCGCAACTCCTAGTCCTAGAAAGACGGCCTTGTCGGTCCCACCCGCGGCCCCAGGGCTTCTGGTTGAGGATATAGAGACAGCAAAGAGATTCGTGCCATCGCCAAAATCCGAATCGATCCACCTAGACTCAAACACGGGTTCTGCCATCTCCTACCGGTAACACTCAGGGTGGGTTCCTGAACATGTCCAGGACTTCACTTCCCCATCTGTAAAATGGGACCATAATTCTCACAAGGTGGTTTAACCCATGGGTGGTGGTGGTGGTTGTTTTAGTTTGTAAGTCTAGTCCGACTCTGCGACTCTGGACTGTAGCCTCCCAGGCTCCTCTGCCCATGGGATTTCCCAGGCAAGAATGCTGGAGTGGGTAGTCATTTTCTTCTCCACGGGATCTTCCCCACTCGGGGACTGAACCCGTGTCTCCTGCCTTTGAAGGCAGATTCTTTACTGTCTAAGTCCCCAGGGAAGCTCAACAAATGGATTACTTACGATTAATTATGCGTTCACGTAATTGGTATAAATATCAATGCTACTGAGATTTCCCCGGCAGTCCTGTGGTTAAGATTCTATGCTTCCAAGGGGGTGCGGATTCGATCCCTGGGTGGGGAACTAAGATCCCACGAGCTGTGTAGTGAAGTGAGGGGGAAAAACAAATTGTGAATCAACTGCGTGTCAATAAATGTTTTTTAAAAAGTTTAAATCAATACTATTGACTATCGACTTAAATAATCAGTGGGAATAAATAAATAACACAAGGGTTGAGGGGAGCACACTGCCTGGGTGATGGTAGGTGCTCAAGATGTTTCATTTTCCTTTGACAACTGTCTCTCCCACCCATCTGCCCAGACTCAGGATGGGACCTTCTGAATACAGCCAAACAACGGACAGACTGGAAGGTGCTGGAGTTTTCAAAAGGTGTGAAGGCCGCTCTCTCCCCACCAACGCTCCCAAAGAACAGGGAGAAGACGGGCGTCCCCGGCGGCTTAGCAGTGAAGAGTCTGCCTGCCGCTACAGGAGACGCTGGTCCGAGAAGATCCCTCACGCCTCGGAGCAGCTAAGCCCGTGTGCCCCACAACCCCTGAACCAGCACTCCAGAGCCAGGGAGCCTCCGCTACTGAAGCCCACGGGCCCTACAGCCCGGACTCTGCAACAAGAGACGCCACCATAACGAGACGCCTGTGCACCGCAGCTGGAGAGGAGCCTTGTTCACTGCAGCCAGAGAAGAGCCCTTCAGCAGTGAAGACCCAGCACCGTCAACAATGAATTAAATAGAGTTACTGGAAAAGACCCTGATGCTGGGAAAGATGGAAGGCAAATGGAGAAGGGGGCGACAGAGGATGAGACGGTCAGAGGGCATGAGTTTGAGCAAACTAAACAGAACATGAGTTTCAGCTAACTCCGGGAGATAGGGAAGGACCGGAAAGCCTGGAATGCTGCAGTCCATGGGGTTGCAGAGTCAGACACGACGGAGCGACGGAACAACAAAATTTTAAAAAGAATGGGGACCAGGTTCCTTACATGAATAAAAGAGGTGTCACCCTGGCTCAGGTACCAGAGGAAGACACCCAAGCCAGCCCCCGCTCTCGGAGACCTTGGCAGACACACTCAGCAACCTGATACAGTTCCATGTGCCTGAGTTTCTCAGAGAAAGTAAAAGTTCTCAAAGTCACTGAACCAGTACGTAAGGGGTGCCAAGATGCTGACTTCATTTCCTTCAGGGCTCCCTGGCCTCTGTTACAGAACACTATTTTGAGGTTGGATTATATATTTTTAGGTTATTTGGAAAATCATTGTGGCTTTAAATAATAAAATTCTGACTGACATCTGTCAGCCCCAGTGACCATGAATTTGCTAAATGGCGTTTTCTGTTTTTTTGTTTTTTTTTTCATTTCTGAAAAGAGCAATGAAGTAAGTGTTACCCAGAAAGGCTTGTAAGAGTCTTCAGGTTGTGTATTAAAAACTCTTTTGAAACGCGTCCCAAGGCATGTCCTGGAGCCCTGGGAACAGGCGCGAGGGAGATAGTGGAGGAGAGGGGAGCCTGGTGAGCTGCAGCCCGTGGGGTTGCGAAGAGTCGGACATGATTTAGCAACGCGACAGCAAGGGCAACGAGGCGGATAAATGGGTGTTAGGAGAGAAGCACACACTCTGTTACAAAGATCACAGGACTCGGGAGGGGCTGGGAGTTTCATTCAAACCACTGGGAAATACCTTTTACACGTTTCTGGGCTTTGAACCGTCTTTCTTCATAAAGACCTCTGCGATACAAGGAGGGGGGAATTATTCTCCACATGTGACCAAAAAGAAAGCTGAGCAAAGAGATGAGGAAGACCCTCCCTGCCCCACCCGGAGTCTCAGCACAAGTAACAGAAACGCTGGGGCCAGCACCCAGCTCGCCCACCCGCCCTGTACACTCGTTTCTTGAAACGGTGTTTTGGAGCCAGAGAGTCGGACACGACTGCCGTTCACGCACTAAGTCGTGTCTGACTCTTTGCGACCCCATAGGCAGGCTCCTCTGTCCTTCACCATCTCCTGGAGTTCTCAGATTCATGTCCCCTGAGTCCGTGACGCTATCCGACCACCTCATTCTCTGCCGTCCCCTTCTCCTCCTTCCCAGCATCAGGGTCTTTTCCAACAAATTGGCTATTCGCATCACATGGCCAAGGTATTAGAGCTTCAGCAACAGTCTTTTCAATGAATATTCAGGGTTGATTTCCCTTATGGTTGACTGACTGGATCTCCTGCAGTCCAAGAGACTTTAAAGTTCGAAAGCACCAATTCTTCAGCGGTCATTTTTCTTTATGGTCCAACTCTCACATCTGTACATGACTATTGGAAAAACCATAGTTTTGACTAGACTTTGTTAGCAAAGTGTCTTAGAGACTTCAGTTCAGTTCAGTCACTCAGTTGTGTCTGACTCTTCGCGACCCCATGAATCGCAGCACGCCAGGCCTCCCTGTCCATCACCAACTCCCGGAGTTCACTCAGACTCACGCCCATCGAATCAGTGATGCCATCCAGCCATCTCATCCTCGGTCGTCCCCTTCTCCTCCTGCCCCCAATCCCTCCCAGCATCAGAGTCTTTTCCAATGAGTCAGCTCTTCACATGAGGTGCCCAAAGTACTGAAGCTTCAGCTTTAGCATCATTCCTTCCAAAGAAATCCCAGGGCCGATCTCCTTCAGAATGCACTGGTTGGATCTCCTTGCAGTCCAAGGGACTCTCAAGAGTCTTCTCCAACACCATGGTTCAAAAGCATCAATTCTTCAGCGCTCAGCCTTCTTCACAGTCCAACTCTCACATCCATACATGACTATTGGAAAAACCATAGCCTTGACTAGACAGACCTTAGTCGGCAAAGTAATGTCTCTGCTTTTGAATATGCTATCTAGGTTGGTCATGACTTTCTTCCAAGGAGTAAGCGTTTTATCTTAGAGCCTTATATCTCTCCAAAAATACATCTCCCGTGTCCCATCCAAAACCTGTAGACTATCCTAACCAAAGGGACCGGGAAGTGATCCCACGTCCCATCAGCCTTGCCAGCAGCTGGTACCTAAAGCGCGTCACCGTGTGTGGCCTTCACACCCAGGGAAACACTCCTCATCACCTTTCTGGAAATCGACGAGAAGTGGCTTGCCAAAAGAGGTAAGGCCCAGACCACACCTCAAAGCTCCCTGTACAAACAGCGCTGGAAGCCAGAGACACCGGAACCACACCGGGAAACGGCCCAGCAGTGCACCCGCTGTCTGATCCGGGGCACAGTAGGTGTGTGATACAGGCGAAATTAAGAACACTCTGGGTCCACAATCACCTGCATTAAAAGCTCTATGCTCAGGGGCTGGGAAAGAATTAAATGGGGATAATGGGGTCAACAGATGCACAAAACCACACAGATAAAATAGGTATACAAAAAGGCTTACTGTATAGCACATGGAACTACATGCAATGTTTTGTAATAAACTATAATGGAAAAGAACTGAAAAGAAAGAATATGTGTGTGTGTGTGCATGTGTGTGTATGTAACTGAATCATTTTACTGCGTACCTGAAACCAACACTATTGTAAACCAACTATACTTCAATTAAAAAAAAAAAATGCTACGCTCCAAATGAGATCTGTTCTATTGTTCAGTTGCTCAGTCGTGTCTGACTCTTTGCGACCCCATGGACCATAGCACGCCAGGCCTCTCTGTCCTTCACTACCTCCCAGAGTTTGTTCACTCATGTCCATTGAATTGATGATGCCATCCAACCATCTCATCCTCAGTCATTCCCTTCTCCTCTTGCTGTCAATCTTTCCCCAGCATCAGGGTCTTTTCCAACAAGTCAGCTCTTCATAAGGGGAAAAACTGCTCTACGCTCCAGGAGTAACCAGAGTTTTCACCCATCTTCTCTCCAACAGGACAAAAAGCAGGAAGGAAATCCCTTCAATAGACTTCTTTTCCAAGTCACAGAGCCCAATCCCCCATGGCTAACACCGTCAACACATGAGCCAACATGAAGGGCATAAAGTCTCCCCCAACCCCCAATACTCTGCGACCTTGTCCTCCAGGGGAAGCTAAAGTCAGCTAATTAACCAATCTCTGGGCAGCTCTTCGGAAAGCACGTTTCAGTTCTGGAAACAAATAGACTCACAAAAATCAACGTGGATTGCTACACATGAATTGTCCGAAGTCCAAAAATCTGACACTCTTGAGGACGCAGAGGAGAATGAATCAGAAGCCAAGAAGGAAAAAGCAACTGAGGTTAGATAAAGANGCTAATTAACCAATCTCTGGGCAGCTCCTCGGAAAGCACGTTTCAGTTCTGGAAACAAATAGACTCACAAAAATCAACGTGGATTGCTACACATGAATTGTCCGAAGTCCAAAAATCTGACACTCTTGAGGACGCAGAGGAGAATGAATCAGAAGCCAAGAAGGAAAAAGCAACTGAGGTTAGATAAAGAAAGACCCCGGTGGAACCAGGAGGAAGACTTCCAGAGCGTGACTAGCCGGCCCCAGCTGAGGAAGGGGGCTTCGCCCCGTCCTCTCTCGAGCTGGGTGGGCAGGAGTTCTCTCTAGAGGAATTCATTATCTTCAGCTCCTTTCTGCAAAAACTGCTCCAAGAAAAAGAAGACATGTTTAACCAGAGATACAAGCTAGAAAGGGCCGCCGGCTCTTAAAACTCGGGCCATAAATGTG
>SJYA01002458.1:225160-273656 GCA_006410615.1 Neotragus moschatus | reverse complement strand
TCTCGCTTCTGGCCCCAGATGACCCCAGGTGATTTTTCTAGAACTCCTGCAGAGGCAGTGAGCACCCCGGCCCTGTTTGTCCTCTCAAGTGTATGCCAGGTTGTCAGTGTGCCACGAGCCCCCTCTTCATTTTGCTGCTGAACGGCAGCTTTGTGGCCATGTCCCCCCGCCTTCCCACTTCTGCCCACCGTGTCTCTCCCCACCACCCAGCTTAGGGCCCAGGATGTCCGGGGGAGCCAAGCGGGGAGGGGGAGATAGGGTGGCAATCAGCTGCCTTGGGTTCGTGGAAGGCACGGGGAAGAAGGAACACCAAAGGGACCGGAAAATCACAAATAGATGTGCTGAGCCGGAAGCTTTCTCGTGCGTGATTAGGAGTTTGTTCTGCCATCTGTTGAGGCCAGGGCAGGCTGCAGGGACCCCATCTGAGCATGCCCACTGCCCCCCCCACCCCCCCACGCCCAGAGCTCCAGACGAGCTGAGAAGCCTGCGGGCCGGTCCCTCCGTCAGAAGTCCCTGGTTGCAATCTAAAGGGCTGATGGCCTTTGCAAATAGCCACATGTCAGGAAAACGTCAGAACATGTCTGACAAGCGCCACCATTGATTTCTTTTGCTGCTGAAATAAGTTCTGGGGAGACCAGGCAGCTGAGTTTGGGAGACCTGGAAGATACGATGAGACCGTGTAGAAAGTGCTGTCTGCACAGTGCTCCAGCGTCCAGACACCAGCCCCGTGCGCACCCTCACCATCCTCATCTCTGGCCACTACGTCCCAGGAGCAGCCCCAGAGTGAGCCTCCCTTGGGGCTGGCCAGGAGGTCAGGGACGTGGCCCAAACTGCCCCAGAAAGAGCTATGTCCCTGGGCATCCCTGCCGAGATCTGAGAGCCTTGCCAGCTGCCGCTGTCCCGCCTCCCACCCCGCGCCCTGCCCAGTGCTGGGCCCCAGGCCCGCCAGATGGGATGCCTCCCTGCTCTCCACTGACGTCACCCCCACATCTTCAAGGAAAGCCCGAGCCTCCCAGTAATGAGACTTAGGCCGGCCTCGCAGAGAGGCTTGGCTTCCTCCTAACTCCTAGTTCTCACCTTCAGCCACGCGTCCACCAGGGACGCTTAGGGGACGCAGACGACAGTGCTGTCCTTCAGGCCCACAGTCCCAGCAGCTGTGACCGCAGAGCTGGAGCCTTCAGCTACTTAACCGACCACTGTGGACCGTGGTCGCTGGGCCACCCGGGGCAGGGGGGCAGGGGGGCGGCTCTCAGGCTGGAAGGGGCCACAGCGGCAGCATCCCTTCACCCCCGTTATTCCCCCCTCAACGCCCNTATAAGAGACAGCTGTGGACCGTGGTCGCTGGGCCACCCGGGGCAGGGGGGCAGGGGGGCGGCTCTCAGGCTGGAAGGGGCCACAGCGGCAGCATCCCTTCACCCCCGTTATTCCCCCCTCAACGCCCCCCCACCCCCTGCAGCAAACGCCTCCCGCTCGGGGACACAGCTGTCTCGGCTCAGGGCACCCCGTTCAGTGTTATTAAAAAACCGCTTCTCTCTAATAAAGGCAGCTCCGGCGCAGCAGCCCTCCTCGGGCTGGGCTGTCGGGGACCCACAGGGCTGCCTTCCCTCTGATCGCGTATTCAGAGCAGCACCACGCGCGTTATTCCCGTCTCTGTGCTCCCCTCAAAGTGGGTCAGGCACCATCCCCCTCCGCTGTCTGTGCATACGCTGGAGCCGCGTGGATTTCCTCGGCCCCCGCACACCCCACCTCCCCCGGCAGGTGCCCCAGATTTGTCCTCCAGGCCGAGCCAGCAGGAAGAGGTGGGACCCGGGGCTGGTGGCCCGAGTGGCAGAAGGTCCCCGGGAAGGGATGTCACCCGGGAACACGAGGGCTCCGATTTTGCCCATCCCCAGAATTATCTGTGGCCAAGTGGCCAACTCCCCCTGTGGATCTGTGACTGATCTCAGCTGAGCGTCTCCTGCTGGGACTGCTCTGATCTGTCACCACCAGCAGCCTGGGGTCATCCATGCCTGGGCCATCTGTTCCCCACATCCTGTTGGCTCGACAGGCCAGCTCAGTGTTTGAATTCCTTCACGGCCACTCAGCGCTGTCCCCTCACGCAACTGGTGCTTCTCAGAAGGCCAGGAAGGACCCCCCCTCCCAAATGAAAGTAGCACATGGACCCCCCACCTGCCCCCCCAGCCGGGCTTCGTCCCGAGCCTTTGCTGCTGCCCCCACCCCGACATCCCCCACCTCGGCCTACTGTCCAGGGCTCTCCTTGTGTCCAGCTTCCACTTGTTACGCAGCCAGCAGAGGGGATCCAGGAGAACCTTTCTATGTATGTTTTACTCTGGTCTTAATTTTATTCTTGGTTCTCCAAAAGTTTCCTCTGCAGATGCAGAGGTTAGTTGAAAGAAGAACCAGAGGGCGCTGTCTTAAGGCTCTTCGGGTGGAGAGGACACTTAATTAAAGCTTGCTGAAGGGTCAGTCTCATGTCACCAAACGACCCCTTTCATGAGCGGCAGGACTGACCTCAGAGCCCAGCTTGGCCCCAAGCAGAGACCCTGACTGGCTCTCCCCTCTGAGCGGCCTCTGCTGTTGGCAGCCCTGCCCTGCGTGTGGCTGGCACTTGTGCTGACCTGGCCTTCAGGCAGGGGCTGCTGCTCGTCCAGGAGGTCGGCAGGCCAGCTGCCTGGACTCGAGCAGAGAGAGGGGGATGAGGCCCAGACAGGCGAGGTGCCTGATGGACCAGGGTTACAAGTGCGCCTCTGCTCAGAACCGGGCTGCCCACGAGCCAGGGTGAACCCCAGCCTGGCAGCCGGGTTGGGCATCCATATCGGAGGAGCTGTGGCCCTGGGCAGCCCCGGAATCTGCCTTCAGACCCGGGGGAGCCCCACGCCTCCCCTCTCTCTGGCCTTCCGGGTTTCTCTCTGCATCCAGCCACTGCTCATCAGCTGCCTTAGTGAGCTCAGGCTGTCGTAACAATACCGTGAACCGGTGGCTTAAACAGCAGAGGTCTGTCTTCTCAGTTCTGGAGGTGGATGTGCAGGATCAAGGAGCCTTCTAGGGCTGGTTTCTGGTGAGACTTCCCTCCCTGGCTTGTAGGTGGCCACCTGCTCACCATGCCGTCACGTGGCTTTTCCTCTGTGTGTGCAGATGGCATGTAGTCTGTCTCCCCTTCCTCTTTTCATAAGAGCACGTGGGACTTCCCTGGTGGTCCAGTGGCTAAAAGTCCACCTTGCAGTGCAGGGGACATGGGTTTAATCCCTGGTCCGGGGACGTCCCACATGCCACGGAGCAGCTTAAGCCCGCGTGCCCTAGAGCCGGTGCTCCACAACCAGAGAAGCCCGAGCACCACAGCAAAGACTAGAGAAAGCCCACACGCAGTGATGAAGACCCGGAGGAGCCAAAATAACTAAATAAATTTTTTAAATTTCTTTAAAAAAAAAAGAGCACATAGCCCATCAGATTAGGGTCCACCCTTCTGATCTCATTTGACCTGTAACAGCTCTTTAGCGGCCCCGTCCCCAGCTGCACTGGCAGGCGGATTCTTCCCAGCACCCCCTGGGAAGCACACAGTCACCCCAGGTGCGGTCACATCAGGGGTTAGGGCTTAGACATCCGAATCCGAGGGGGAAGGAGCAAGAAGAAAAGGTTTAGAAAGGACTGAGCCGCCTTCGGGAAAAGCCACAGTGTGGAAGTTTTGCATTTCTGATCTCCGCAAAGGAGATTAGTCCGCCAGCCAGCCAGAGGCCCCTGGGCTGTGCTCTCCCAGCGATTACAAAAGGAGCCGGCTCAGACAGCTTTAGAAGGAAGAACCGACAGCCCGCCCTCCCAGCCGCCACTTGCCGTGCCTTGAGGGTGTGGAAAGTCAAAAAGGCCAGAGCTCTTGGTTTCCTGCTTAAGGCTTGATTGCTTCAGAGACTCAAATACCTGCCCTTGATAAACAACCCGCTCCTCCTAACACACTTGAGGCTCTGCCCTGAGTCCTTCTGGAGCAGAACCTCCGTCCCCTAAGTTGATTACTTAAGCACCCTTCTCTCCTGCCTCTGAGATGATAATGATGCCCACCAAGCTCGAACGCTCTGGAAACCTCAAGGGCTGATCCAGCAGGGGAAGGCAGTCAGATCTAAAGTCCCTTCCTTCATCGAAACCCAGGGGACTTGTGCACGTTACACAGGCAAGGCCGGAGATCACAGAATGTCTTGTGGACCTGGCACAAAATCTGACCCAGGGCCACGATGCTCCCAGAGCCGAGTGCATCTGCTCAGGGGGCATCCCTCCTCCCCCGAGGGCGCCCCTCCCCACCAGAGAGCCAGTGTGTCCTGTGTCCTGTCCCCTCTGGGTATGAAAGGAGCCTCTGCCCCGACCACAGCCTGAGTTCAGGCGGGAGGGCGATGACCCGAAGGATGGGCTCACATGGGCGCCGAAGAGCCCAAACAATTCCCTTCCGGTTCCCACCCAGCCCCGTACAGAGAGCACACGCGGAGTCCCCACGGCCGACCGGGTTTGGGGGCAGCTTGGCCTCGTGTGAGCTTTGGCGGAGCAGGAGGAGGTGGCTCTGGTCCACAGAGCGAGTGTGAGCAACCTGCCCCGGGTCCTCCTCAGCCCCCAGAGATTAGCTGACACCTGGCCCAGAGACGCTCAGCACGAAAGGGTCATGACTGTGACTCGACCTGAGTGGGGTCGTGGGTTGACCCCAGGACCCTCCTTGTGCAGAAGGAGAATTAGGTGAGGACTTAGGGTTTACAGGTTTTCCTGCTGGCCTGGGCTATCAGGATAGGAAATAGGTTCCTGTGATGATAAAAGGGACGGATACATTTTTGAGTGATTGCTGTGGGACCGACCCTGCACTGTGCTTATTCAATTCAGTTCAGTCGCTCACTCGTGTCTTACTCTTTGCAACCCCATGGACTTAAGTACACCAGGCTTCCCTGTCCATCACCAACTCCCAAAGCTTGCTCAAACTCATGTCCATCGAGTCAGTGATGCCATCCAACCATCTCATCCTCTGTCATCCCCTTCTCCCGCCTTCAGTCTTTCCCAGCATCAGGGTCTTTTCCAACAAGTCAATTCTTCGCATCAGGTGGCCAAAGTATTGGAGTTTCACCTTCAGCATCAGTTCTTCCAAAGACTATTCAAGACTGATTTCCTTTAGGATGGACCAGTTGGATCTCCTTGCAGTCCCAGGGACTCTCAAGAGTCTTCTCCAACACCACACTTTAAAAACATCAATTCCTCTTCACTCAGCTTTCTTTATAGTCCAGCTCTCACATCCATACATGACTACTGGAAAAACCATAGCTTTGACTNCTGATTTCCTTTAGGATGGACCAGTTGGATCTCCTTGCAGTCCCAGGGACTCTCAAGAGTCTTCTCCAACACCACACTTTAAAAACATCAATTCCTCTTCACTCAGCTTTCTTTATAGTCCAGCTCTCACATCCATACATGACTACTGGAAAAACCATAGCTTTGACTAGATGGACCTTTGTCGCCTTTTTAAATAACATCTTATTCCATGTCCCCACACCCACGAGCATCTCCCTTTTTTAAAAGTGATGAAACACAGGCACTAAGAAGCGAAGTGGCCACTGCAGGCTCACCCAGTTCAGGACAGGGCCAGGAGTTGAGCCCAGTGCAACTCGAAGACTTACGCCCGTTCAGAAGGAAAGCAGCAGCCCCCTCCCCCCGTCCCTCTCTCCTGTTCTCTCCAAGGGGTTAGAGCTTTGCAGGCTGAGCTGCCACTCACACCCCTGACCTGCCTGTTCTGGGAACCTGCCCAGTGGCTCTCTGTTCCCAGCCAGTCCTATTTTATAAGGAACGATTGCCCAGCCACTTGTTCCTGCTTTTAGGGCTGAGAAACTGCCTGATCTTCAGTGTTCTCAGCTCAGGCTGACATTACCCCATCAGATCCTCCCAGCCCTCCTGAATCTCAGCTCTGAATGACCCAACCTCCAAGGGCACTGGGGATTGAAGGCGGAAGCTGGAATCTCTCCAGGACGTAGCTCCCTGCCTGGAGCGCCAGTGCCCAAGCTGGGATGGGCACCCAGGGCCATTCATAATCATCACCCGTGGCACACTGGTTCCCCGCTTGGAGAGGAGGGCACCATCCCCCTGACAGCCCCCTTGATGGACAGCCTGCGCCTCACACGTGAGGGAACAGGGCCACTCGTGGGGCTCCGAGAGCAGCAGGGTGTGTTGGGGGGAGCATCTGGAGCCAGGCCCAGAGCTCAGGGAGAGAGGTGGCACCAGACACCTCCCAGGCAATGCGGGGGAGCACAGCGCTGGCCGCGGGGCGGGGGCTGGGCTGCCGGCATGGCCCCCGCCCAGGGCGCCACTGGAAGGAGTCCATCAGCTTCACCCTTGGCTCTCAGTTGTGGCTCCTCATGTTTGTGTGCTCCGGGGCCCTTGGGGATTAAGGATGAGGGACCTGGCCTTAGTGGACACGTGTCCCCTCTCCTCCCGTGACGGCTGTGTTCCTCCCAGGGCCCGCAGAGGAGACAGCAGGGGTCAGGGCTGGGCTCGGGCCCCTGGGCAGAGTCCCCCCACCTTCCAGAGGAGCTCTGTTCTAGCTCGAACTTCTACTGAAACATGCCTCTGACTCAGTGACCCAGGACCAGAGGCCACTTCCGAAACGCCCCCAGCACCACCCAGCAGTGCGTCCCCTCCCCTCTGCAGGGCAGGCCACCCAGGTGGTCACAGCCCCAAGCAACTGAGAGCTCACTTTTCCTTGGGCTTTTTAAAGACAACACAGTTTCACACCTCAGTCCTGTGTCTCTTAAGTGTCATGTGCAAATCAGGGCAGGTGACCGAGGGGCGTTTCTCGTCGGAGCAACCTAGGGGGCTCACTGATGACTTGCTAACTATCATGAGCCTGTATCTTGGTATAAGAGTTTACTTTGACCCCCGTACTTGAGGCCTCTGATGTCCCCAGGACGGAAAGGTGGCAATGACGTGACCCCACTGACCTGAGACTGCCAACTGGACGTGCCTGAGCCAGAGGACTTGTCCTGGTGTAGACTTCACTTTCAACCTGACCTCCTCAAGAAAGGAATCAGGGAGACGTCTCCTCCAAGCTGTCCGCTCAGGGCTCAGGATCTGTACAGATGAGGACCTGCCTTCTGGTCCTGTCTGTCTCTCTGCCTTGTCTCTCTCCCTCTCTCTGTCCCTCCCTCCCGAGGCAGTGCAGAAGCAGCTCAAGGTGGATCAATACTCTGAGGGTGGAACAGGGCATGGCACCAAGTGCCGTCCAGGGGCCCTGACCCTGCCCTGCCCCCTTCGGGCTGACCCTTCCCTCCTGCACCCTGATGGGGACAGCCCCATGGGTTCCTCTGAAGCGACTCTGGCGCCTGGCTCCCCTCTGTGAGCCCCAGGTGGTCTTCTCTCCTGGCTTGGACCTCCTGAGACTGGGCTCTCCCCATATTGCCACCGTAGCTCACGTAGCGGTCCTTTCTTTCGTTGTCATTTCTCCCCTATAAGTTCCACCTGGTGGGCCCCCTGGACTGTCGGCTCTAAAAGGACTAGGACTGTTCCTATTGGCACAGGACACCATCCGCAGATGCCAAGAGTAGTTACCGGCACAGGGGACCCTCAAGACATCACCACCAAATGAATGAATGAATGGTCCTGGTGAGCCCCCGATCCACATAAAACAGGCTCAGTTGTTTTTCCCCTGGGCTGGTGCCGCAGATAAAAGAGAAGCCTCCTGCCCCCACTTGTTACCCTGCAGCTGCCCCTTCCGAGGCCGACAGCCACTCCTCGGGCGCCGTGTGTCAGGCCCCCAGCTGCTCCCCCCACCCCCAGGGCTGCCTCCCCAGCAGCCTGGTGTGGGACACAGAGGGAAGTGGATGGACGCGGTCTGCAACCCCAGCCATCACGCAGGCTTTCAGAACACAGCCCGTGAGGCTCAGAGAGAAGCCCAGCCCACCGTGCGTGCCCTGGGGAACTGCAGGTCCTGCCCGCCCGGACGTCAGGATGCTCACTAACCCGTCCCCTCTCCCACGCAGCCGCAACCCAGGGGCGCGAGCTGTCCGTGGCGGCACCCGAGCCCTGGGCGTCCAGTGTGTGCTCAGAGCCCTGCTCTCCTGGCCGCATCCGTCGCTCACAGCCTGTCACCCTGGTTTCATCTTGATTTACGATCAGACTCGAGTTTTGGAGCAGCCATCTCCTGGGGACAGGACAATCAATCTAGGAGACAGCTGTTGAACTCCGCTCCCTTGGCCACCCCGGGGGAGGGAAGGGCCCGAGGGAAGGCGTGTGGTCCCCAGGGCAGGACCGGGCAGCTCTGGGGAAGTTGGGCCTCGCAACCCGGCGCCACGACCCCTCAAGGTCAGAGCCACCCGTCAGGACCGAGCAGGTCGCTCATTCTGAAGTCAGCAAGCCAGTTTCTGCCTGTGTTTCTTACTAGTCTTGGAGATTTAGAGCTGAGGAGGAAGATAAGTAGAGACGCGCCAGCCAGCCTCCTAGCTGGAGGGAGCAGGGATAGGCTCACATCCAAACAGCCAGCTTCTCCTGCCTCCTGCACACCCACCAGACCCAGAGCCCCTTGGCCAAGTTCAACAGAGCTCTGGAGGGTTTGCAGGGTTTGCCACGTGCCTCTTTCACAGCACGTGCCAGCCTCGGCCTGGGCCAAGGGTAGTGCCAGTTCACCACCAGACACTCGGGTGGGGGCAGGGCAGGACTGAGCTCCTGCCTTGCAGCAGCTGCCCTCTTGGCCTTGGCCCTGCCTCAGGTGGCCGACCTCTGCTAGCAGAACTGTCCGCTGCAGCCTCTTGACTAGCTAAGCACCAGGTGGGCCCAGGGGCAGCTGTAGCCACCCCACCCACTCAGCTCTGCTCCGTAACTCTCTCTGGCCCAGGGCAGACTCCCTGCCTAGTCGCTTCAGTTGCGTCCAACTCTTTGTGACCCCGTGGACTGTAGCCCACCAGGCTCCGCTGTCCATGGGATTCTCCAGGCAAGAATGCTGGAGTGGGTTAGCATGCCCTCCTCCAGGGGAACCTTCCCAACTCAGGGATCGAACCCACGTCTCCTGTGGCTCTTGCATTGCAGGATTCTTTACCACTCAGCCACCAGGGAAGCCCGAGACTCCCTGGCACATGGGGGACTCCACCTCCACCCTGTCCAGCCTTTTCCCTGGGTTCCCCCCACCCCCTGCCATCATATCCTGCCCCAGTGCACTTTCTGGATGCGGCTCTCCTACACAGATCTCTGACCTGCTCCCCCACCCTGCACCCACCCCGAGAAAACAGACAAGCCAGACGACTGGGGTCTCAGGTGTCCCTGAGGGGGGAACTGGGTCGCCGCTTCCCCTTGACTGACCAGCACTGTCAGGACCTGCGATGCCCTTGGTCACAGGGCCCCCAGAATCAGGAGGAGCAGGGACGGGTGCGGCTGAGAGCCTCAGAAACAAATCATCGTCTTTATTGGCAATTTCCACAGCCTGTTTCCCGGCTCCCCTCCTCCCGACTAGTGCCCGGCGGCGTCGGCAGCTCCGATTAAAAGTAATAGATGACAATTCCATCCGTCCTGCTCCCAAGTGTCACTGTGGGCAGACGGCAGTCTGGCTTCCTGGGCATCCTCAGAGAAAGGGCTCCCTTCCAGAGAGCGGACGGTGTGACCTGGCCTGAAGGGCACAGTGGGGAGACCCCAAGACTCCCACCTGGGAGGAGCCCCGAGCCTGTGACGGCCTGGCAGGCAGGAGCCACGTGGCCAGCAGCCCGGCTCTTCAGCCACTGTCCCTTCACCTCACTTGCATCACTGCCCAAGAAATGTCAGGTGTCACAGTGGGCTTCACCTGAGCCGTGGGGGCCCAGGCTGGAGGGGCTGCCAGGTCTGGTCTGAGCAGAGACAGCAGGGGTGTGTGGACCCTGGCACTGGAGACAGGAATGCCGAGGGTCTCTGTGTGTGAAGCGCCTAACGGTGGCCGTTCTGGGAACTCTGGATAACAAATTCGGGAAGCCAGAGACTCGGCGTCCACAGGATCAGCAAGTGCGTCTGTCTTCCAGGCGCTGATGTTCAGGAGCACCGGCTCGGGGTGTGAGGGCCGCTGTAAGAGTGCAGCCAGCCCAGAGCTCTGTCTGCTCTCAGCAGTCCCTGGTCCCCTTCCCTTTCTGCAGCACATCCGGGGCAGAGTCGCTTCCTGTCCCCTACCTGTCCAGAGCAGAGCCACACCGCCTCAGCCTCTAGCCTTGACATGAGCTCCCTCAGCATTGGCCCCCAGTGCCATTTCTTGCCTCGAGTAACTCGGTCCCAGCCTCCACCCAAGGCTGCCATCCTCCATGCCCCCCGCCCAGGAGGACAGCTCCTCCCAAAGGCTCCATGCCCTCCACCCCACCCCTCAATCCTCAGACAACCCAGTCTTTAAACCAAAGGAAGAAGAGGGACCAGCGCCCTGCTCCAGGCTTGCCCCTGCCAGCAGGCTTGCAGGAAACGCCTACCCCCAGAGCCCTGGGCCCTTAGGGAGCCTGCCCTCTTCCAAGGGGACAGCCCGCGGCTACTCCACTGATCACCCTCCTGCTGTGCCCAGCACCCCCACCCACACACACACACCTTCCTGTACAGCAGCCACCGCCGGCCTGCCCCCAAAGACGACTCTCCAGCCCTGGGAATCTTAGTGTGCTTTGTCTCGGTGCTCAGGTCCTGCGGTCGCTGTCCCCAGACCCGAGACAGGCCCTGGGTGTGGCTGCCCCTCCTCCCTGCCTTTCTGACCCTGGTCCTGTCTTGCAGCCTTCGCCATCATGATTGTGCTGGCCCTGGTGCGCATTGCGCACGGACGCGGGGAGGGGCGCCCACCGCTGGCTGACCTCTCGGGCGTCCGGAACCTGCTGGGCGTGTGCGTCTACTCCTTCATGTGCCAGCACTCCCTGCCGTCACTCCTCACCCCCGTCTCCTCCAAGCGCCACCTCACACGCCTGGTCCTCCTGGACTATGTGCTCATCCTGGCGTTCTACGGGCTCCTCTCCTTCACCGCCATCTTCTGCTTCCGCGGCGACAGCCTGCTGGACATGTACACCCTCAACTTCGCGCGCTGCGACGTGGTGGGCCTGGCTGCCGTGCGCTTCTTCCTGGGCCTCTTCCCCGTCTTCACCATCAGCACCAACTTCCCCATCATCGCCGTGACCCTCCGCAACAACTGGAAGACGCTCTTCCACCGCGAGGGGGGCACGTACCCCTGGGTGGTGGACCGCGTGGTGTTCCCCACCATCACGCTGCTGCCCCCCGTGCTGGTGGCCTTCTGCACCCATGACCTGGAGTCCCTGGTGGGCATCACGGGGGCCTACGCAGGCACGGGCATCCAGTACGTCATCCCGGCCTTCCTGGTGTACCTCTGCCGCAAGGACACCCAGCTGGCCTTCAGCTACGGGACTGTCAACAGGCACAGGTCCCCCTTCCGCCACACCTTCTGGGTGGGCTTTGTGCTCCTCTGGGCTTTCTCTTGCTTCTTCTTTGTCACTGCCAACATCGTCCTCAGCGAGACCAAGCTCTGACCGCAGAACGTGTCTGGTGACAAGAGGGGTAGGGGCCCCCCACTGGCAAAGCCCAGAGCTCGTTGCCTCCCTGGGCGCAGCGGGGCAGGCAAGACCCAGGCTTTTGGAGGGGACCTCCTCCCCACCCAGGATTCCACACAGCCCGCACCTCGCTGAGGTCGCTCTCCTCCAGGGCGTCTTGCCTGGGGCTGCCCCTGGCCAGCCAAGCCCCACAGCAGGGCCATGCGGCTGCTCCGAGGTTCTAGTCTGGTTACTGGAATCAAGTCCTCTGCTTTGGAATGGTGGAAACACAGCGCTGGCACTGCCACTGTTTATACCAGACACGTGTCCCCCCAGCACCACCCCCCCGCCCCGTATCTTTGGGAAATCCGCTCCACTAGGGCAAGCCCAGAGCCCTCCTGTCGTCCCCACTGGGCCTGGCAGGGCTCGCCTTTCCTCCAGGGCTGGAGGTGCCAAGCACTTCTCCTAGGGGAGCGCCAGGCCAGCCGGTGACAAGGACTGGATGTGCTAATTGGTCCCAGGGGCCCCAGACCAGAGCAGTGAGGGCCACACGGAGGGCACGAACATCTGCCCCGGGCTCCTGAGTCCACGATGACCCCGGAGCAGCGGGCAGAAGCAGCCATTTCCTTGCAGACACAGCGGCCCACACAACCTCGGGCCTCCTGCAGTGCCAGGGTTGGGGGGGGCAGAGGCCAGCGTACAAGGGGCACTGGAGCGACCCCCGGCTCTCACCACCGTGGCTGGGAGCACCCCAGGCATGTAGCCCATGGTTCCCACCCCGTAAGAGAGATTGAGCCTGCCCCCCAATGACCCTGACCCCACTCCAACACCAAGAGGGGCTCCCTTTCGAGCTGGGCTGTGGGTACGGCCCAACGTCCATGCTCTCCATGTCCCTTGGGCGCCGTGGGGTGAAATAGGGCCCTGCTCACCCTTCCCATGGAAGGAGGGCCAGGTTCCCAGCACCTTACCAGCTCCACGTGGTACCCCCCCACACACACACATAATCATGCATGCACTTGCTGGGCCAGCCTCCCTGGGAGACACAGGTGACTCGAATGAACTGCATTTTCAATGTGCCTTCTGCTTCAGGACCTGGGGGCTCCTCCTGGCCCTCCCTGGCGAGCCCCCGGCCCTGGGCCTAATCCTCCTGTCCTGGAGCCCAGAGCAGTGGACAGGAGCAGCCTCTGGGGTGGGGTCCCTGTCCCTCCGTTCTTTGACCTCAGTGCCTTGCTCGGCTCTCCAGGGAATCCCAGCAGCCTGCTTCCGCCCCCTCCACCCCCGTGCATCCCAACTGTGTTTAAACTTTGGGCAGAGCGTGGCGGCCAGGACTTCTGAGGCCCACAGTGGTCTCGGGGAGGGAGACACAGGCTCTGCAAGAACACGGTGAGTCCGCGGGTGGTCCCAGCCCGCCCCTGGGGCCCCCAGGGCAGTCCCTGGCCTGTGAGGGTCCAGTGTCTCAACCGGCTGGGACCTGCTTTCTCGCTCTTGTCGTGCATCCTCCGTCCTCACAGCTCGTCCAACGCACTGTTATCCTCTATTCTCCTGGAAAGATGCCCCTTCCCCGTTTGCCGTCGCAGCTGCCTCCCAGGAGGCCTTGCGGGGTGGGCGGGGCTGCTTTGGGCTGGGACCCTCCCTGGGGCTGCCCAGCTGTTTTGCTGAAAAGTCAATTAAAACGTCTGTGCTTACCCTTCTCCAATTACATTTTCCTCTTGCTTAAGGACAAAGCGAATCAAACCATCCTGCCGCCTCAGGCTCCAAAGCAAATTTTGGACACAAATTTATTAGCGTCGTAAAGCCAGGTTGATTTATGTGGCAATCGAGCTGACAGCCGCGGAGTCGGGCGGCCGCGTTCCGCTCCGCCTCCCAGCCGAGCAGCCACAGTCCCGGAAATAAGTGGCCCGAGGTGTCCACGTCACTGATGGCAAACCAAGGCGCCTCCCCCTTGGTGGTCTGGGTTCCTTTGCTTCTTGCTGTTTGCCTAACTTCTGTCCTTCTGGAGGTCAGGTGGGGTCAGCGTCCTCTCTGCTGCCGATGGCCTCCCCCTTGGTGGTCTGGGTTCCTTTGCTTCTTGCTGTTTGCCTAACTTCTGTCCTTCTGGAGGTCAGGTGGGGTCAGCGTCCTCTCTGCTGCCGATG
The DNA here is from genome assembly GCA_006410615.1 of Neotragus moschatus. Lineage (NCBI taxonomy): Eukaryota > Metazoa > Chordata > Mammalia > Artiodactyla > Bovidae > Neotragus > Neotragus moschatus. The sequence goes on along the minus strand of SJYA01002458.1, from coordinate 260,053 downwards.
GCCCCAGGAGACGGGGCCGAGGGCCTGACAGCTAGCCGGTCCCCAGGTGTTCACCTTGCCTGTCCAGCACGTTCAGCTGTGTTGACACCCGCTTAGGGAGGTGGGCAAGTGGGGTGATGGCTTCTAGTCTACAGACAGCCCTGGGGTCGGTGGTGGGGAAGCTAGAAAAGGATGCCAGCCCGACCTGGCTTGGGTCCAAGTTGTTGCTGCGGAGGAGGCCCCAACCCGATGCCATTCACCTGCCCTGCCTGCCCCAGACTGGCCCTGAGGGCAGGCCAGGTCAAGGTGGGAGTCAGCCTACTCTGTTCCCTGCGAAAGTTCTAAGCCTGTGCCAGCAGCCCCTGGCTGTGCCCTCACCTGAGGCCAGAGAGGCGGCTGCGGGCTTACAGATGGGGCATATGGCGGATGACAGGCCAGGAGGCACTGCCAAGTGGTGGGAGGTGGGCAGCAGGCACCTTGCCAGGTCCTCAGCCACACAGCTGTTCTTGCCAAAATGGGGGTGGGAGCAGCCTCAGCAATAGGCAGAGGCCAAAGGCAGGGTGGAGGAGGGCAGGGGCAGCCCCCCACCTCCCGGGGCAGAGAGCTCTCCCAAGGGGAGAGCCGGCAGCGTGTATGGCACTGGGCCAGTGAAGGCTGAAACCATGCCTCTTGAGAGATCCCACCCCTGATAGGGGCTGACACCTGGTTCTTCTGCAACCAGGATTCAGAGCTGCAGGTGGAAGCCGTAGGATCCCGCCTCCCCAGGGCCTGGGGCTCGTCCTGTAGACTGCAGAAAGAGGGAAGTGACATCTCCTGAGTGCCTGGTGTGTCCCAGGCATGGCACTGGGCACTCTCCGTGTGTACCTTAGCGGCATAACTTCCAGTCTGAGTGGAGACTGAGAAATCGGACCTGCCACTTGCAGGCAGCAGCCCCAAGCTCTCTGCTCCTGTCTTTTGTACCTGCATCCGTGACCTGTATGGGAGCTCAAGTCCTGAAGTGCTCAGAAAGCTCTTCCGGTATACTGCCGACCAGTTCCCTTGTCCTCACCAGACATACTGCACATGCAGCCTTGTCCCTCCAGACTCATCAGAGACCCCTGGTCTGGCACCTAGTTGGTTTCATAGCCTCCTAGTGAGTCAAGTGTCTTCTTGTTGGCAGTTGCCTGCCACGATTCAGAAACAGGAAATGCACTGAATTCTTTAGGGCTTTGGGGAGGAGGTAGTCTCTGGCTCCCCAACTTTCCCTGCAAACTGAAGGGCAGCCTTTCCCCTTCACAGCCCCAGACTCAGCCCAGACTGGGGAGTTCTGGAGGCAAGACAGAACCGAAGCTCAGGTATTCTGACCGAAGCCATCTTGCCCACCCATCTAAGCTCTGTGCCCCCTTCCCCACACCTGGGCCCCAGGAAAGAGGAGGCGTAGAGGATGAGCCCCTCAGTAAAGATAGGAAGAAACAGTGGCCAGGGCAGCAGGAGGGAGCAGAGGGACAGCGGGAAATGTCTGCAGCTGAGATGCGGCCAACTGCCTCCCTCCCCCTCCCCGTGTGTCCCATCAAAAGAAAAGCACAGCATTTGGGTGTCGGTTCAGCCGGCTGCTTGCTCCCAGTCACACCCTGCTTTACACAGCTGAACATAACCACGGCCTCGCTCCACTCACCCACACAGCCGGCTCCCTGAGCCCTGCCAGGCTTTCTACCCTCCCCTTGATCACACAGGACCTTCTCTAGTCCTCCCAGAGGGGCAGAAGGCATCTGAACCTGCAGAAGGCACCCTTCCTGCCCCCACTCCCCACTAAGACTCACTTCTCCCCAGAATACATTCCTAGAGAAGGAGCCAGGCGGCCAGGAGCCTGGCCTTGGGCATGGGACGGGGCCCTCCTTAGAGCCAGCCAGCAACAGGCTCAGCCCCACATGTGGTTCTTAATTATCTTTCCAGTTCTTGGTTATTAATGATCTTGGACAGGGAGCGGAGAGCAGCTTGGACCTCGCAACCCCTCCCAGCCTCACCTACTGCAGCCTGCTCAGATCCAGGGGCTGGTGGCCAATGGTTAACCCTCTCACCTCCAGAGGCTGTGCCCTAGCACTCACTCAGACCCACACTCACCACCTGTTGTGGAACTCCCAGATTCTGGATCTGAATCTGTGAAAATCCATGGGGCAGAGAAAGTGAAACTGACCTTGGATGGGGGCCCCCTAAACTGGTGGTGGTCAGGCACTCCAGCTGGGAATGGAGGGGTATTAGAAATTTCCCCCACTCTACTATTTCTGCTGCTCTTACCCCTAAAGCCAAACAAAACAAAAAAAATTGTTTTCCACTTTTGGTGGCTCCGGTCCCAGGCGGTGGACTATTTGGAGACTTGTGAGGCCTCCTGGAAGCCAGCGAGGAGGAGTGATGAGGGTAAGAACACGGGGCAGCGGCTGCACATGGCGCTGCTGGCCTCCTCCCTACGACACGGAGTTAGTTTCTGCCCTGCTTCACCCTAATTGTCAGGACAGAAAGGCCTCAGGCTTCACACGCTCACAGTCAGGAAAGCTCTGCTGGCACCAGCGTTTGCAGAATGGATGCAAGAAGGAATTCTGGCTTCAGTCATCGTGGGGCTAAATGTGATCACAGATGTGAAAGCACGGCAAACGGTACTCAAGAGCCATCTTTTTAGATGGTTCACAGCCAACGACAGGAGGCAGAGGAAGGAGGTGGGGCTGGAAACCCCAGGGTTGGACAAAGAACTGCAATGTGGGACAGACTCTCTGGCCTGGGGGTCCTCCCAGCCCCAGGAGTCCTGGCACCAGTGAAGCTGAGCTCTGCCTGGCCCCAGAAGTCCCCCTGGGCCAGGCTTCCAGAACCGGTAGGCAGTCTGAGCCCAGCACAGCCACCGTGGAGTGAATACCACTGGCCAGGAAAGCCCAGCAGGCTCCCCGGACAGGCCTCCCTCCACCATCTGCACCATGACATCGTGGGGCTCCCATCGGGGCCCCTGGCAGAGCAGGGCACCCACAGCCCCCCCAGCGTGAGCCCTTGTTTTCAAGGACACTGAAGGATGAACTCATCCCTCAACCACCAGAGCCCCCTGCTGAGCACATTTGTCACTTTTGGCACCAGGGTGCGAGGGAGCTGACACTGAAAACCAAGTGGCTTCTGCCCAGAGTCTGCTCAGCCTCACTTCCTGGGTACTCCCAGCAAGGGAGCTGCCCACCTGCGGTAGGCAGGCACCTCACCTGGGATACCCCCAGGACACTCCTGTCACCTAAAGGCTGCCGTGTGCCCCGCTCCAGGGACGCAGAATGAGGCAGTCAGGGCCAGTGGGTTGTAAAAGGTTGGTTTAATGTTCCAGCACTTGGAGAAAAAAACTCCAGCCAGATGGAACAAGAAACACGACAGCCCTGCCCCAAACCCAAGTTCCAGCTTACACAGCTCCCACACCAAGCCCCCAGCAGCCTCGACCAGGGACCGGCTCACAGCAGGGGAGGGAGACCCCGCTGCTCTCCCATTGACTCCAGGCCAGGTGGCAAGGGATTTGCATAAGATAGCAGAAGCCCAACCCGCAACAGGACTTTGGCCGCTGAGGTCACCGAGCTGACCATGAAGATATCATCTGTCACTCAGTTGGATTTCAAGACAGAAGCCAAGAAAGCCGGAGACCACCTGCCCTCTAACTGCTGGCAGCGCCAGGCAGAGGATCCAGCTGAACGGGAACCAGAGGACCTGAGCTCTCACACTTCTGACTCCAAGCTGGAGATCCGCCTCCAGGTGCAAGGCCGTGGAAAGCCGTGCGTCCCACAGGCCGCCCTGCTGACCCCTTCCAGTTCCCCACTGTTGCTGCATTCTGGGCTCAGCCCCAGGGTCCTGTCCCTGTGCCCCGGAGGCCCCCAGGCCCCAGGGAGCCAGGGGCTGTGGGCGGCACAGGGTGGGAGATGAGAGCAGACAACCCCCCAGCAGAGCGGCAGGTGGGCATGGGCGTGGAGGCAGGCGTGCTGTCTCTGCGGCCAGGCGGGGGGCCCGGCCCACAGCCCCTCCTGGCAGGCCTCGCGGTAAGACGGCAGCCGCATGGACTGCGCCGGCATCAAGCGCCCGCAGGCCGGGCGGGCACACCGGGCGGGCCCGGGACTGGGCCGAGTGAAGGCTTCGGCCACCGAGCTGGGCAGAGACGCGTGGCGCGGACGTAACCCCCGGGCCCAGGCTGCGCGCAGGAGGGCCTCCCGCCGAGCCAGCTGCTCCAGCCCGAGCAGCGGCAGGTCCTCGGGCTCCGGGGGCTCCGGGGGCTCCGGGAAAAGCGGCAGGAAGGGGCGTCCGGACCGGTCGGCTCGAGGGAAGGAGCTGTAGTGGCCGCACTCAGGCGACAGGGATCGCTCCGGGGGTGCACGCCGCTCGGAGGCCGAGAAGCGCCGCCCGCGGCGCCCGGGCCGCAGCGGCCACCGCGCCTCCCAGGCCCGCCTGCCCGACGGCTGGGAGACGTCGGGGAGGGCGGGCCGGGGCGTCGGGGGACGGCGCGAGGGCTGCGTGGCCCTGCACCCCAGCTCGGCGCGGCCCTCGCCTGGCGGCCTCCAGCCCGTGGGGCTCGGCTTGCGGGGAGGACCCGGGGTGGGCGGCCGCGGGCCGAGGCAGGCGGGCGGCGGGGGCGCCGGGAGGCCGCCGCCCCAGCTCTCGATGGTGCGCGTGGCGCGGTCCAGGGAGCTGCTCACCCCTGCCGTGGTCACCATGTCGCGCGCCGCCTGCAGCATCTTGAGCACGCTGGCCTGGGCCGAGCCGGCGGTGAGGTCAGGGCTGGGCTGGCGCGTGGGGCTGGCCAGGCTCTGCACGCCGCTGAAGCAGCTGTAGATGCCCTGGGCAGAGGAAGGGGACAGACTCGCCGTGAGCCCCGCCCTGCCCTTCCGGACCGCCCCCACCCTGCACGCCCCTAGCGCACGTGGGATCCATCAACTCAGGCTTCTCTCAGTCCCAGGGAGAAGTTAACATTTGTTGCAGCTGCTGCTGCTACTAAGTCCCTTCATTCGTGTCTGTGTGCGACCCCATAGACGGCAGCCCACCAGGCTCCCCGGTCCCTGGGATTCTCCAGGCAAGAACACTGGAGTGGGTTGCCATTGCCTTCTCCCTAACATTTGTTAGGCGCCTCTTACGTCCCATTGGGAGCATATACAGAGGAGCTCTTAGGCTCCAGGGGCCAGCTGGGTTGGTGCCCCTACTGCTGGGGCCTGGCTAGGGCGTGGGCACCCACCCTGCTGAAGGCCAGCAGGAAGTCCAGCCGGGATGTGTTGGGCACGGAGTGGCGCAGCTTCCAGTAGACCAGGTGCTCCCAGGCAAAGACCAGCAGGGCCAGCCCCATGGCCACAAGCAGCATGTAGAAGACGCCCGCCATGTTGTCAATGTCCAGCTTGCTGCTCATCACCTCGTTCTTCTCATTCTGGCAGATCCCCGAGAGCCACACCGTCTCCAGTTTCTGGGTCTCCCCTGGGGGCGGGGGTTGCACACCTGGCTCAGGGAGGACCCTTCCAGTGCTCACCTACGCCTGCAGTGAGGAGGGGCCTGGGGCCAGGGAACCACACACCTGTAGGACTACACAGGGATCCAGCCTTACGGGGGAGGATGGGGGAAGGGGAGCAGAGGGGGAGCTGGTGAGGGGCAATGCCAGCCTCTGACACGCTCACCTCCCACATGCCCAGTAAAGGCTTGCTGACTGGGTAAGTGTTATCATTCATTTATTCATCAGGCTTATTGATTGCCTGCATGCCAGGCATGGTGCTGGGCAAACAGAGACAAAAGACCTAGGCTCCCAGGAAGGCTGCAAGCACCTTCATTGTTATCACTCACGTTACTTGGCAGCACTGATGGAAAGCCAGTTTATCTAACTGGGACTCGAAATTCAAAGCTCTCTCTGGGTCTCAGAGCAGCCCAGCTGGGCCACTCACAGGCGTGAGCTCTCGGTGCCAAGGCCAGCCTGGGCCGGGGCTCTGGGATTAGGCTGGCTCTTGGCACCACCCCCAGGGCCTCTCAAGATGGAAATGGAGAGAATTCCCTGACTGTTCAGTGCTTAGGACTCCATGCTTCCACTGCAGGAGTCACAGGTTCAGTCCCTGGTCAGGGAACTAAGATCTCGCATGTCCCAAGGTGCAGCCAAAATAAATTAATAAATAAAAGATAGCTGTTGTTAAAAAAAAGATGGAAATGGAGGGGAGGGGTCTTGGGAAAAAGTAAAGGAGTTCAGACACCCCACCCCATCTCCCACTGTGTGGCCTGAGCTCCCTCCTTCAAGGACTCCCCAGCTATTTGTCCTCCCTCCTGGCCAACTCATCCCTCCCCAGTCTCCCTCCAGTGTTCCTAATGCCCCCACCCAACTACTGTGCCAACCTCCGCCTCCCCCAGAGCCTCTCTCCCTGCCCACAGGCGCTGGGCACTCAGAGAACAGCAGTGGAGATGCTAACCAGCCACCAGGCAGCTGTCCTAGCCACAAGCTTTGTCAACTACGTGGGACCCACCCGGCCCCCACCAGAGGCTGCACCCACCATCTCCCAGGAACTGTAGGAGCGCCAGGTCTATGGCCCGCTTCCAGTGGGAGTCCTTCTGCATGGCGATGCCATAGCCGGTGGTGGCAAAGACCTTGCCAGAGCCGATGGTAACCAGCTTGCAGCCCTCGTCCTTGCCCGCCATGTAGTTGAGGACAGCGGCGTCATAGATGAAGGCGTCCAGCTTCCTGGGGGACAGGCTGAGCCCTCAGGCCGGCAATCAAGCAAGGTGCGAGGCACCAAACCTGGGGTCTGACGGGGATCTGGGCCATGAGAGCCCGCAGGCCACCACCCGGCGGGGGAATGGGCAGAGCCTTCTCCTCCTTGGGGTCCTGGATGCAAAGATGCCCCCTCCCACAGCTTGGGAACCCCACCTCCCTCCTCTTCAGAGAGGCCAGGGGGCTCTCTGCCCCTGGAGGACACACCCTCTCTGCCCTCTGGGCCCCTAAAGACCCTAAGAAGGTCATAACCAACACTTGGGGGCAAGGCTGAACCCTGGCTAGTACCATAGCTGTGCCCCTGGGCTCTGGTGGGTGTCCATTTTTGACTCACTCTGCCCCTCCCCAGGAGTCCTACCGGGCAACGCAGCCTCACCATCCCCACCTTGGGTCTCTCGGGGAGACACGTGGGTAGAGACAGAGGGTGGGTGCAGGACTGCAGACCCACCCCATCTTGAGGCTGGTCAGCGCATCCTCCACCGAGCGCTGGTTGAACTTGACCATGTGGGTGTGCATGTCGCGGTAGTTGCTGCGGATGTTCCGCTCTGTGCTGCCGTTGGGCACTGTGCCAAAGCGGAAGGGTGGGTACTGATCCTGTGGCCGCTGGAACTGTGGGCAGAGGGCAGCTGTTGGCATTCCTAACCCTTCCTCCGACCTTCCAGGCGCCAACACCCCCAACCCCATCCCCACAGCCTGAACTCACACAGGAACAGCAGAACTGTCTTAGAGACTGCGCCAGGCTGTGTCTTACAAACAAGGACACGGAGGCCGGGACAAGGAAAGACGCACTCAAGACATACTAAATGGGCTTAAGCCATTTCTCCCCTCCCCAGGGTCCCCAGCTTCTTCCTGCTACCGCCTCCAGTTCAGATTCCACTGACTCCATCTGTCCTGTGTCCCACCCAAGGCCTGCCCCTGCCTGCTCGCGGCAACCCCGCCCCGCCGCCAGCAGGGGCTCCAGAACCTTCTTATCACTGAGTCCGGACACGGTGTCAATGTACTGCTCCTGGATCATGAAGGCAGCCAGGTTGGCGGTGTAGCTGGCGAGGAAGATGACGGCGAAGAAGGCCCACACCAGCACCATGATCTTGCTGGTGGTGCCCCGGGGGTTCTCAATGGGCACTGAGTTGTTGAAGACCAGTGCCCAGAGCAGCCACACGGACTTGCCGATGGTAAAGGATGGGCCCCCAGACCCTGGGAGTGAGAGGGCAGATGCTGGGGTTCCTCTTGCCCGGCACAGAGGGCATCAGGTCCAGCCCACCTGAGTCCATGGCTCCTGTCTCCACTAACCCCATCCCTGGCCATCCCCACCCCAGAGCACATCAACTCACTTTGCTTCTCCCTCTTATGTATCTGATGGGTCCCCTGCATGTTGTCTGAAGGCCAGGAACCCCCACTAGGGGATATTCTCTGAAAGGCTCCCCCCACCCCACTGCCCCATCCTCTCACTCTCTAGCCTCCCCCACCCCCTCCACCTGAAGCCCTGAGCCCACCCCTCCGGGAAGCTCCAAGCCTGCTCCCTCCTCCCAGGTCCGAGTGGGAGCTCACTCTTGCCGCTGGTGAGGTTCTGGTTGTAGCTGACGGGGCTGAAGTATTCGAACATGAAGACAGTGATGGCCACGACCGTGAGGCACATGACGAACATCATGACCCACACGGCAGGGCTGTAGGGCTCTGGGGACAGAGGGGTGCGGCTCAGAGGAGGCCTGGGTGCAGGCAGGCGGGTCCACGTGGTCACCAGCCCCTTGGGCGGAGCAGAGGGGTCTCTGACTCTCAGAGCAGCGGAGCCCCAGGGGAGACGCCCCCCCTAGGGAGACCAGGCTCTCCAGCAAGCCTTGGGGAGGCTCTCCGCAAGGAGAGCTGCTCTGGGACAGGGTCCTATCTCTCCATCTGCTCTGGGACAGGGTCCTATCACCCAGTGCTTGCCCTCCAAGGGCCCACCCCAGGCTCCACACATCCACTTGGGGGTCCCTCCGCACCACACTCGCCGCCCCTCCCTGGCCCCAAGCCGCACCCAGGAAGGCCGAGGGCGAGACGGTGCCGTTGCTGCGGGCCACCATCACACTGATGCCCGTCTCCACGAAGGGCACGGAGAAGTCCACAACCTCGGAGCGCTCCTCATTGACGGTGAGGGAGCCGATGGCCATGTCTGCCCGCTTGTAGTACACCTGAGGGTCAGGCCCAGATCGGAGGAGGGGCTCCCGCTCCCCTCCGGGCCCCCCGCCAGCACCCTCCACCCGAGTCCCCAGAGCTCCACCCCCGGAGTCATCACTGGTGCCAATACAGTCCCCGGGCCAGCTCGGAGACCCGTGGGAGCTGGGCCTGGGTCTCACCCCAGCGGAGCCCAGCACAGGAGGAAACACCTGAGGGACCATCTGCGGGTGGCTGACGGATGTCGGGGCGGTGGGCGGAGGCAGGCAGGTGGGCTCGGGCGGCCTGGGGGCAGGCCTACCTCCCCGATCATGCCGTTCCACACACCGCGCACCCTCTTGCCATGCTTGCCGTTGGTCACCAGGTACAGGTCGTAGGAGAACTTGACCACCTTGGCCAGCTTCTTGAGGATGTCGATGCAGAAGCCCTTACAGCAAAGCTTGGTGTAGGGGGCTGTGTCACCGCTGCCGCCGCCAAGAAGACCACTGGGGTCAGAGCCAGCAGCGCTCTCAGCCTGGCGTGCGGACCCTACCTCCATTCCCAAGCATAAGACACACACTCGCCCTGCGTCACTCAGCGGGGCACAGCTCACATCGCCCCGCCCACCCCCGTGTTCTGGCAGACCTGAAGGTGTGGTTGCTCTGCCGGCGGCAGGGCACAGTGTTGGGCACGCAGCCGCCTGTGCCAGGATCGGGGCTCTCCACGATGACAAAGGGTCGCTCTTCCAGCGTGGCTACCGTCAGGTGCCGGCTGTCCACCACGGGCTGCAGGGAGGCACTGTAGCGAGGCCACACGGGGTACTTCATGTGCAAGACGCCGTGGTCCCAGCGCCCCACCTGCAGAGGGTGACCAGCCTCAGCCTGGGACCTTCAGCCCTACTATGCCCATCCTGTAAGATTGGCTTCTGTGGGAGGGGCATGCCAGGACCAAGAATCCGCCCACCACTCCTAGGATCACATGGGACAGGCCAGAGCAGGGACTGGGGCGACAGAGTTTGAAGAACAGGAGAGTCAGGGCAAAGGGTTGGGCACGCCCAGAAGGGAAGACCTCCCTGCAGCCTCCGCAGTCTCTGTTCCCCACACTCTCCAGTCCAGCTTCCACACTGCTGCTGGCCCAGGGAGTCTTCCTAAAGCCCAGACCTGAGCCTGTCTCTCCACACATTCCCAGGACCCTCACACAAAGTCCTTAGCCCAGCACTCAATACCCTTCACGTTCAGGTTCAACTTCTCTCCATCACCCCATCCTTCTTCCCCAGTCTCCACACCCCTGAACACATCGATTAAAAATGCTCCACATCCTTCTACCCCTTGGTCTATACGAGACTAGAGTATCCTTTCTAGGTGGGCTCCTACTCAACCGTCTATAGCCCAGGCCCAATGTCCCAACTTCTGAGAAGACTTCTCCAGTTTCCTCCTTTGAAGACAGAATCAATTTCTGCCCCTCCTCTCTACTCTCATTATGCTTTGCAAACCTTCTTTCATAAGCAAGGATCTCCCCAAAGTCTATTTGTTTCCATCCATTTAGCCAACACAGCTGTGAGTTACTCCTCCAAGGGCAGGACTGTGTAATAAGAGTGCTTAATAAGTTCTATAGTGGCCAGAGGCCAGGGTGGTGTGGGAGCCCAGAGCAGAGGTGCCTCACCCACCCTGGGGGACCTGGAAGGCTTCTCAATGGAGATGTTTCAGCTGAGCCCTGAAGGACGAGGGGCCGGATAAGGGGCAAATGGGACTCTCTGCTCAGCTGTGGGGCAAGGAGTGGGGACACAATGAAAGGATACCGAGGGCCCCTGGGCTCACCCCCTTCTCACCATCTCCCAAAGGCGGTGCCGGTTGAGGGCAATCACCACCATGGTGGGCTGGACCAGGTACCCACCAGGGCTGAAGGAAAAGTCCCGGCCCTCCCAGGTGACATTCAGTAGGTGCCTGCGAGGAGGAGGAAGCCAGTGTCCCCTGAGCCCCGCCTGCAGCCCAGCCCAGCCCCGGACGCACCCTCCCCCCCCTCCTGCCTCATCACCACCACCAGCAGGCAGCACCTGTGTAGTTACTGCTCCGTCTTCTTACGTTGACCCCAAGGTCCTCACCACACTCTCACACCCCGCTCTTTTCTCAGATGAAGAAACTAAGGCCCAGGGAGGTGAGGTCACTCCGCCCCAGGTCATGCAGCTAGTGGGAGGTGTCACAAGCAAGCCCAAACTCCCTGCCACCACGGGCCTTGAAGCACCCACCTCACGCCCATGCCCTGGGCAGGTGCCTACCTGTAGAAGGCCTCCCGGGCAGGGCTGAGGGGCCCAGGGTGGGCGCGGCAGTCCGCAGCTGGGGCGGGCAGGGCACCGTGCTGGCGCAGGTAGCCATGGGCGCCCAGGGCCAGGATGGCCACACCATCTCGGACCTTCTGGCGCAGGCTGAGGCGCCAGCTCTCGGTGACGACGCTGATGAGGCCCACGGGGAAGGCAGCAGGGGGGGTGTCGGTGCTGCCCAGCGCCAGGCTGGGCACCAGCCACACGTGCCCAGGCCCCACCAGGCCAGCCTGTGCCGCCTCGGCGAAGAGCACCTCGGCCTCCTCACGCGAGCAGTAGGCCACCAGCACCGGGGCGTCGAGCTGGCGCAGCAGGCGCTGGGTGTGCTGGCGCGCCACACCGGGGCCCAGCTCCAGCGTGAGCACGTCCAGCAGCCGCCAGCTCAGGTAGCTGGCGTCGGTGACGGCGCGCACGCCCTCAAGGAAGAGAGCGTGGCCGGGGTGCAGGCTGGTAATCACGGCGAAAGCGCTCCAGTCATACTCCTCCAGTACCTTGAACAGCACCTGCAGCTGCTGCTCCAGGGACACGCCCAGCTGCAGGAAGGCGGAGCCCGACTCCTGCAGGGCGGGGGCGGGGCCTGAGAAGGGGCGTGACCGGCCTGCCCCGCCCCTTGGTTAACCCCGCCCCACGCCTCTGCATCGGAAGATGCTGGGCGTCCCGGGGGCCCCTGTTCCTGCTATGCCCTTCATTCCTCCCCCGGGTTCCGCGCGTAGTTCCCAGCCCCTGCTGCCCATGAAAATACCCTGAAGATCATTTCTTAAACCTTGCTGCCTGATCAAGTCTGGACCGCAGACTGGCAGCAGCAGCGTCACCTGGGCGCTTGTAGGAAATGTAAATTCTCTGGGGCAATGCACATCTGCTAGGTCAGATTCTCTAAGGATGGCGCCCAAGGATCTATATTTCAACAAATGCTTCAAAGACTCTTGAGCCCACCAATCCCGGCCAGCTGAATAGGCCTCTCAGAAACGGTACACTGGGCGTCTGTATTTTTCTACAGCACTGTGAGAGTGGAGAGCCACCCGTGCTGAGAGATAATGTCAAGCTCAGAGGCAACAGGGGAAGCTCCATCCTCTACGGAGCCCTGGCGATGAGAAAGTTCCTCCTCTCCCCTGCGTTGGCCACCACAAAGCACCCTGGACCTGCCAAATCTAACCTGGACTAGGGCAATCCTGCCTGCTGCTACTCCACCCCACCACGATTTCACCACACTGAGTCTGTCCCAGTCTTTTTAAAAAGCAACTCCATGAAAACCCTATAAGACAAGCAAACCAGTTCCTTCAACAAACAAATTTACAAAGAAAAGAGAGAGATGAGGAGACTTGAGACAGAGACTCGAAAGTCGCACCAACCAATCGCCACGTGGGACGCTAGCTTGGCTCCAGCTTCAAGTCAACAGATTTTAACATACATGTTTATGACGTTTATGAGACAGTGGGGGAAGATTTGAACACTGCCTGGATGTGTTTTGCTGTTAAGGGGTTTTTACTGTTTTTTAGATGGGATGATGTATGGTGGTTTTATTATTTTGTAAAGTCCTGTCGTCTAGAGTTGTGTACTGAGGTATTTATGGATGAGATAAATATTGCATCTGGGTTTTGCTTCAAAATAATACAGAAGAAGCAAAAGTGAGTGGGGGTAAGGATAAGGCGTGGTCGGCCTGGGCAGGATAGGGGTTACCTGGGATCATTAAACTCATCTATTTTTATGTATGCCCAAAATTCCCCATAATAAAAATATAAGCATAAAAGACGGGCAAATAGATCGGTCTCTCCCCTCAACACCTTCAGCTCCTCACTTTCTTAGGGTGAAACCCAAATGTCTTCCCCTGTGGTCGGGACCTCACCTCCCTCCCCGGCTTCTCTCTGTTCCTTAAACACTTGGCTCCTTCTCACCTCTGAGCAGCTGCACTACTGTGAACTGCCTGGAACTGCTCCCTTGGCCTAGGACGCTCACGCCCACTCCACTCCCCCTCCACACACACTACTTGTCAACCCCCCTCCTCCTCCAGGTCTCAGTTTAGGTGACCTTCTTCTCTGACCAGCCCCGGACCCAGAAGGGGCCCTGTTGAACTCCCATGTGGCATTGCGTGTTTGTTCTTCCAAAGGCTGATCTCAGCTACGACTGCAGGTGAATGCGTGTTTAGAACTTTCTCCCCACAAGACAGACGGCGAGGGCTTGCCTCCCCCAGGTCTCAGACAGTGAGACCTCACATGTTCTAGCCTGCAGGTCAGCTACCTCAGATCCCATGCCCAGCCTGGCCCTTCGAGCTGGGGTCTGGAGCCTGACCAAGGAGGCCAGAAAAACAGCGAGAAGGTGAGCCAGGGCTGTCTCAGAACCAGAGGTGGGTTTTCCACCTGCCTACCCCTCATCCAGTCACAAATGTGAAAGCAGCTCAGAAAGTTTATCTTCCAGATCATAGAATCATATTCCCACAGCCTTCCCCTCCCTCACCCATGCCTCTCTCAGTCCCAACATCCTTGCTGGACCCACCCAATCCCACCTTCCCAGGGCCCAAGCATCTCCCTGGCCCAGACTCAGCCCACACTCCCAGCCCCAGCCTGGCTCCAAGCTCAAGGGATGGGAAGACATGACTTTGAACAGGCACCTTGGGGGTGAGGACCACAGCAGAGCCCCCACTGATGCTGAGGATTGGCACGTGGGTCTGGGAGGAGATGAAGTCCAGGATCTGGGCCACAGCCTCGGTGCCCACGTTGTCCTCAAAGACGATGCCATGGACCCGGGCAGCCCCCAGGAGCCCGCAGATCTGGGTGAGGAGACTGCTGGGGTTGGTGTTGTTGACGCCCACAGTCAGTGGCTGGATCTCCAGGGGTAAGTCCAGGAAGCTCTGGGGGGTGAGGCGGGTACGGGCCTGGGCCTGTGGGGACCCCGAGCTGCCAAACACCACGGCCACCGTCACAGTCTGCTCTCCCTGCCCAGGGCCCAGCCCTGCCCAGGCCCCGAGGAGTGAGGCAAGCAGCAGGGCCGGGCCCAGGGCCACCCCCATGTCCACCGGAAAGTCCTGCGGAGAGAGCAGGGTAGGCACAGGCAGGGAGACGGAGGCATGAAGGAAAAACAAGAAGGACAGAGAAGAGGCGAAAGCCGGAGTCAGAGGGACAGACATCCAGAGGATGAGAGAGAAGAGGGAGGAGCCTCCCTGCACAGAGAGAGGCGGACAGACACACACAGACACAGAGAAAGGGGCAGAGAGGTTAGCTGAGCATCCATGTGCAGCCTGGAGACTGGGGTCTAGGCAGAATGTGGCCTGGACAGGCATTCATGACCTCCCTTCTGCTGTTGAACAGCATGCTTGGCTAGAAAGGCCAGACCTTTGAAACTTATCTATCTGGGCTCTGCCCCAGGGAGGTACACATCAAATGCTAATCTGGTACCAAGTGCATGGAGTTGAGTCAGGGAGACCTGAGTTCTAGTCCCAGTTCTGCCACTCACTGACTGTGTGACCTTGGGGAAGTTGCTTGGCCTCTCTGAGCCATGATTTCTTGCTGGCAATAATCACAGGACTACTTCACAGCAGTGAGAGGGCTACCCATTGTTAGCAGCATCCTTATTTTCTAGGTGACAGCTCCATAGCCAGGTGAAGGAAGGCAGCTCTTGAAACACACATACATACACACATTCTGCATCCTAAGTTGAACCTAACATCCCTGAGGACCCTGCTTTGTGTAACCCTGCCTGGCACAAAGCCCCCTCCTCTGGGCTCTGGACATCCCTACCCTTCCCTCTGCGGCCTCAATTAGTAGTAGCTCTTCCACAGCAGGAGTGTGACCCCACTGAGTTTCTCAGGGCTTGGGGTCACCTGCAGTCCCCACGGTATCTCACACATGAGTTGCCTCCCTGGGCCGTTGCTGGTGTGAGGGGTTTTTTAAACCTACCCCAAGGGCCTGATGTATATCCTCGTGAAACGAGCATCACTGCTTTGGGTTGGGACCAATAGCCACACTGGTGAGTGGTGCCCAGGGAGGCAGCTCTCCCTCCCAGTTGGCTGTCAGCCACAGCTTTGCAGCCCTTTCCATTTCCATCACGTCCCCGATGAAACTTCTGAACGGGAGAGGCCCAAAGGGTGACCGGGCTGGGCCAGGTTTCACTTCAGAATGAGAAGACAGGATTTTTGGCAGGGAAGGGAATACTGTACTTGCTTTTGTGCCCTTGAAATCTCCCCCTGTGTAGGGTTTCCCAGTACACTGAGAATGTCAGCCCAGAGGGACTTCGTTGTGGTCCAGTAGCTAAGATTCTACGCTCCCAGTGTAGGGGGCCTGGGTTCGATCCCTGGTTGGGGAACTACATGCCATAACTAGGAGTTCGCATGCAGCAACTAAAGATCCTGAATGCTGCAACAAAGATCAAAGACCCCAGGTGTCACAACTAAGACCTAGCACAGCCGAATAAATAAATAAAATGAATGTCAGTGTGATTCTAGGGTAGGGACATAAGCCCACTGTGTTCACTGCTACCTTCAATCAGAGATTTCTAACCACACCAGCAAAGGACACTGTCACGCTCCTTTCTCCTCCTGCAAGCTCTCTGTACTCAGCTGCCCATCCCTGGGAAGCCTGAAGCCTCCCCTACTTCTGTCTCCCAGCTCTGAGCTCCGGACCTGTGCTGTCAAATATAGCAGGCACCAGTCATGTGTGATTATCAGGCCCTTAAATGAGGCTCATCCCCACGGAGGTATGCCATAGGTGTAAAATACACACGGGATAACAAAAACTCCTTATTATAAAAATAAAACATCTCGTTAATATTTTTATACTGATCACATGTTGAAGAAATATTTTAGATACATTGATTCAGACACAATATAGTGTTANACCCGGGCAGCCCCCAGGAGCCCGCAGATCTGGGTGAGGAGACTGCTGGGGTTGGTGTTGTTGACGCCCACAGTCAGTGGCTGGATCTCCAGGGGTAAGTCCAGGAAGCTCTGGGGGGTGAGGCGGGTACGGGCCTGGGCCTGTGGGGACCCCGAGCTGCCAAACACCACGGCCACCGTCACAGTCTGCTCTCCCTGCCCAGGGCCCAGCCCTGCCCAGGCCCCGAGGAGTGAGGCAAGCAGCAGGGCCGGGCCCAGGGCCACCCCCATGTCCACCGGAAAGTCCTGCGGAGAGAGCAGGGTAGGCACAGGCAGGGAGACGGAGGCATGAAGGAAAAACAAGAAGGACAGAGAAGAGGCGAAAGCCGGAGTCAGAGGGACAGACATCCAGAGGATGAGAGAGAAGAGGGAGGAGCCTCCCTGCACAGAGAGAGGCGGACAGACACACACAGACACAGAGAAAGGGGCAGAGAGGTTAGCTGAGCATCCATGTGCAGCCTGGAGACTGGGGTCTAGGCAGAATGTGGCCTGGACAGGCATTCATGACCTCCCTTCTGCTGTTGAACAGCATGCTTGGCTAGAAAGGCCAGACCTTTGAAACTTATCTATCTGGGCTCTGCCCCAGGGAGGTACACATCAAATGCTAATCTGGTACCAAGTGCATGGAGTTGAGTCAGGGAGACCTGAGTTCTAGTCCCAGTTCTGCCACTCACTGACTGTGTGACCTTGGGGAAGTTGCTTGGCCTCTCTGAGCCATGATTTCTTGCTGGCAATAATCACAGGACTACTTCACAGCAGTGAGAGGGCTACCCATTGTTAGCAGCATCCTTATTTTCTAGGTGACAGCTCCATAGCCAGGTGAAGGAAGGCAGCTCTTGAAACACACATACATACACACATTCTGCATCCTAAGTTGAACCTAACATCCCTGAGGACCCTGCTTTGTGTAACCCTGCCTGGCACAAAGCCCCCTCCTCTGGGCTCTGGACATCCCTACCCTTCCCTCTGCGGCCTCAATTAGTAGTAGCTCTTCCACAGCAGGAGTGTGACCCCACTGAGTTTCTCAGGGCTTGGGGTCACCTGCAGTCCCCACGGTATCTCACACATGAGTTGCCTCCCTGGGCCGTTGCTGGTGTGAGGGGTTTTTTAAACCTACCCCAAGGGCCTGATGTATATCCTCGTGAAACGAGCATCACTGCTTTGGGTTGGGACCAATAGCCACACTGGTGAGTGGTGCCCAGGGAGGCAGCTCTCCCTCCCAGTTGGCTGTCAGCCACAGCTTTGCAGCCCTTTCCATTTCCATCACGTCCCCGATGAAACTTCTGAACGGGAGAGGCCCAAAGGGTGACCGGGCTGGGCCAGGTTTCACTTCAGAATGAGAAGACAGGATTTTTGGCAGGGAAGGGAATACTGTACTTGCTTTTGTGCCCTTGAAATCTCCCCCTGTGTAGGGTTTCCCAGTACACTGAGAATGTCAGCCCAGAGGGACTTCGTTGTGGTCCAGTAGCTAAGATTCTACGCTCCCAGTGTAGGGGGCCTGGGTTCGATCCCTGGTTGGGGAACTACATGCCATAACTAGGAGTTCGCATGCAGCAACTAAAGATCCTGAATGCTGCAACAAAGATCAAAGACCCCAGGTGTCACAACTAAGACCTAGCACAGCCGAATAAATAAATAAAATGAATGTCAGTGTGATTCTAGGGTAGGGACATAAGCCCACTGTGTTCACTGCTACCTTCAATCAGAGATTTCTAACCACACCAGCAAAGGACACTGTCACGCTCCTTTCTCCTCCTGCAAGCTCTCTGTACTCAGCTGCCCATCCCTGGGAAGCCTGAAGCCTCCCCTACTTCTGTCTCCCAGCTCTGAGCTCCGGACCTGTGCTGTCAAATATAGCAGGCACCAGTCATGTGTGATTATCAGGCCCTTAAATGAGGCTCATCCCCACGGAGGTATGCCATAGGTGTAAAATACACACGGGATAACAAAAACTCCTTATTATAAAAATAAAACATCTCGTTAATATTTTTATACTGATCACATGTTGAAGAAATATTTTAGATACATTGATTCAGACACAATATAGTGTTAGAATTCATTTCAGTTCTTTTTCCTTTTTTCTAATGTGCCTACATGTGGCTCTCATTTTGTTTCTTTCCGGCCACATGACTGTAGATGAAGGACCCAGGTACTCCCTCTGCTCCGAGGGGGCACCGCCCCCAGAGACTCTCTCAGATGGGAAGGTGTCCTCCAGGGCTGGAACTGGCAAGGAGAGGAAGCTGGGGCAGGTCTTGCTTCTCCCCAGGAGTGACCACACAATGCCTGTGGATGGAGGGACCCCAGTCAAGGCAGTCTGCAAGCTTCAAAGAGCAATGGGAAAGGCTTCCCAATTGGCGCAGTGGTCAAGAATCTGCCTGCCAGTGCAGAAGACACGAGAGACAGGGGTTTGATCTCTGGGTCAGGAAGATCCCCTGGAGGAGGAAATGACAACCCACTCCAGTATTCTTGCATAGAGAATCCCATGGCCAGAGGAGCCTGGTGGGCTACAGTCCATGGCGTCACAAAGAGCCAGACACGACTGAGCAACTGAGCTCACAGGCATGGCTGATTCCCTTTGGAGTACAGCAGAAGCTAACACAACATTGTAAAGCAATTATCTCCTAATTAAAAATAAATTTAAGAATTTTTTTTTTTTTTTAAAAAGAGCAATGAGCAGATTCAAAGAGTCTCAGGCTCCACAGTCTCACCACCATGGAGCATCCAGCCTCCCCAGCAAGTCAGGAAGGTGAGACCTGAGCCCCAGCCTGACTCCATCTCCCACATGTCTCCCCCTGGCCCCACCTCTCCGCCTCCCATCCAGCCACACCCTACCTGGCCCCCTGGCCAAAAAGAGTCCTCTGGCGGCTGCACCCCTCCTCAGACAGCACGGCTGCTCCCTGGTGCCCACACATGAAGCCCAGACACCCTGGTCCCACGGACAGAGCCCGACACACCCTGACCGCCCTCCCATCCATGGGCCTCCTCCTCCCTTCAGTCTGGGGGCCGGAGGGCCCCCACTGCCCTCACCTTCAGGCTTGCTCCCTCCGGCTACAATGGCCTCTTCCCTTAGCTCTCTCATCTACATGACAAACTCCAGAACTTTCAGAGCCCCTTGTAAATCCCTCTCCCATAGAGCCCCTGCCTCAGTACCTCGCAGCTGCAGACGCACAGGTGGGGACACAGAGGGTCTGAGTCTGGTCCCAGGCCAGCTGCCCTTCCCCACCACCACCTCCGGTCGGGGAGCTCTGGCTATGCTTCTGGGATGGCTCCTGTCACTACGCCCTGTGGCAGGAACGTGCCCACTTCAGGATGCCCCCACCCGGGGCACTGGACTGTTGCCTTCCAGACCTCTGCCTACCCACTTGTGGGTCCACACCTTTCGCAAAGGGGCTGTTAATATTTGATGAACACTCGGACCCCCCACCCCCAAAAAAGCCCGGGGGAGGGAGGCAATGGTCGTTCTCTGAGACACTCAGCATCACCTTGAACGCCGGAACACCGCCTGCTTAGAGCTCTTCTTTCTCTTCCCCTGCTCCCCTAATCCCAGGCAGGCTCCCCGCACATAGACGTGCACACACTCTCCCACGCCAGACATCTGAGGGCCGCCCCCCACCCCAGGCTGGGAGCCTGGGTCCCCGGAGTCAGCTCCACCCACCAGCGCCGCTACTTCCCGGAGGAGCCGAGGGACCCCAGCTGCGCGGCCCCTCTAGATTCGCCGCCCACCTGGTGAGCGACCTCGGCTCTGCCGTCGGGTTTCCCTGCCTCCCTTCTGCCGAGTGCCAGAGGAGAACCCGGACGCCAGGGGAGAAGACCACCCCTCCACCTTGCCCCCCCTGTCACGGACACCGAGGTCTCCCTCCTGCAAGACTAACTCCCCCCAACCCCTACCCTCGTCGCTGAGTCCACTCGGACCCCCAGGGGAATCTCTTACACTTGGGCTGTGAAGTTCGGGGTATTTTTAGGCCAGCGATAAATAATTCATAGAGAACGTGGCATCAGGCTCCCCCCGCGGGAGAAGGGGGCGCGAGCGGCGAGAGCCACCGTCACCCGCGGCTCAAGGACACTTGCGATGCGGCGGCGGCGGCTCCGGACGCCGGGACCCGCGCCACGCCTCCTGGCGGCCAACGTGGGCACCACGCACCCCGCGCCCCCAGCCTCGCCGCTGCCCTCTGCGGACCTCCCCGGCTCCTAGGTCCCCATTCCCGCTGGCCCCAAGCTGGATGGTGCCCCAAGCCCCGCGGGTGGGGAGCGCCGAGCTCACCTGACAAGCGGGGCTAGGCGAGCAGGTGTGGGCGCCGTACCAGCTCAATCCTGCCCTAGGGGAAATCCGGGAGTCAGGTTCCAGGTCTACTCAGTCCCTTTCACGTTAATACTCGAATTCCTCGTACCGCGTTTAGGAACAGCTTGGAAGCTGACTGGCGCAGCCAGAAACTAGACGGGCTCTGAGACACAGCAGGCCATCACCACCCCCGAAAATTCCCTTCCTCAATTTCGGGGATGAAGCCAGGGCGGTGAGCTTTGGAGGGCTGGGGACCAAGCCCAAAGTCCCTCCGGGGGAGCAGGGCTAGGACCAGTAGGGTGAGTGTCAGGGTCCAGCAGGAATTCCCCCCTCGCTCACGCGGCAGGACCTTTCCATGGCTCGTGGGATGCACCCTTGGGGATGGTCTGGCCGCTGGGTGACTTTACCTTCTCATGGCCCTGGCCCTGCCCGCCTAGGCTTAGGCGTGAACCACTTTCTGCAGCAGGAGGCTTGCGGCTCCCCTTCCCCGCCGTCGGGGATCCTGTTCGAAGCCCGGGGAAACCAGAGCAACGCGCTGGTGCTGCCGCCAAGGCCCAGCGCACCGGGGCGCGCGGGGGTCCCAGGTTTTCTTCGCCCACCCTTCGTCTCCCAGCCTCTGGCCTGGCTGGGTCCGCCAGGCGCGGGGCCAGCGTTTGGGGAGATCCCACCACCCCGTAAAGCCCACGCTGGTTCCCTGAGGTCAGAGAAGGGAGGTTGCACCGAAGAAAAAGCTGGAAGGGGAGAACCTGGGGGGGCGAGGGCGGTGCTCACAGCCGGTGACGGGGCGGGACTGCGAGGGCAGATCCTCGGCCGACCTCCCAGGAGCAGGCGGCCGGCTGCTGGAGCCACTGACAGCCCCTTTGGTCCTCTCTGCTCCGCGCCCTCTCCAGCCCCTTTCGTTCTGTCTCAGCTCAGCCACAGCTCCAGATCCCCAAGCCCCGCCCGGCTTCCCGCAGCAACAGTTGCGGGGCTGCGAGCCCCGACTCCTGCATCCCCGCACTGCCCCCTTCCCAGCGGTGCCNTCTCTGCTCCGCGCCCTCTCCAGCCCCTTTCGTTCTGTCTCAGCTCAGCCACAGCTCCAGATCCCCAAGCCCCGCCCGGCTTCCCGCAGCAACAGTTGCGGGGCTGCGAGCCCCGACTCCTGCATCCCCGCACTGCCCCCTTCCCAGCGGTGCCGCGGAGCCTGGCGAAAACGGGGGCCGGAGGGCTCGGTGACCCGGGAGACGAACGTCTTGGGCGCCTCGCCCGCGTCCTTCCCTCGCGTCCGCCGCGCGCGCCTGGCACCTCGGCCTCTCTCCCACACCTCGTCCTCGCCCGCCTGGGTTTGAACCCCCAGGCCGGGTGTCCCAGGTCCCAGACCCCCACCTCCACCCTCCTCGGGCTCTGAGCGCCCGCCAGACTCTCCCCGGTGCCCCGCGTCTGTCCCCGCCCTCCTTCCCCGCGAGGCGCCGGAGCCCAGCCCCAAGTTGGCGGCGAAGTTGGCGCCCCCAGCTCGCCGCCCGCCACTCACCTGGGGGTAAGGGGCGCTGCGCCCGCGCCGGCCGCCTCCCGCGCGGTGCGAGTCCCGGCGACTCGGCTCCGCGCGCTAGCGCGCTCTGTCCTAGCTTGGCGGGCGCCTGGGCAGGAGCGCCTGAGGGGCCGGTGCCCCTGGCGCGGCCTGCCGGGCTGAGGCCGGGCCCGCCCCCGCGCCCCGCGCCCCTTCCGTGGCCCACTCGGCGCCGGGTTCCGTCCCGGGCTGGGCGGCACGCCGAGATTCCGGTTCCCGGGGCTCGCCAGCCGGCTGTGTCGGAGCGCTGGCCGCCGCTGCCGCCACCCGCGCGGGCCCGCCCCACCGGGGCCCGCCGCCTCCGCCCCGCCCCGGCCGGCCCACCCCGCCGGCGTGTCCCTTTTCCTAGTGTCCCCAGGCCCACGGACTCGGAGAAAACAGGCTGCCCGCAGCCCTGGGTTCGAGCCCCAGGCTCACTGGATGTGTGACCTTGGGCTTGTTAATTTCGAGGATTCACCCCCAGTCTGTAAAGTGAGGCCGGCAGCTTGGGGGACTGGTAAAAAGATGAACACGCTAGGGACACCAGGGTGCTATTTTTCAAAGACCTGTCTATCCAGCTGGAAAGCAACAAGGTGGGGAGGCGTTGGGAATGAGAGAGCGGGGGACCCGGGCCAGTCCGAGGGGCCACAGGGATGGGCGGGCCAAGCAACCGCCCGGCGCCCTGGCTCCCACTTTTTGTCTTGCACTTGGTTGTGCTGGAGACAAACCAGGGACGGGGACCCGAAAGGAGGGCAAGCAGTGCGGGCAGGCTGGGGTCACAGAATGCCTGCAGGGCGGGCAGAAGGCAGGCAGGCCACAGCAGCACGGCCAAGCTAGGAAGACTGGTGGGCGCCAGGTGGGGCTGCCAAAACCCCCCACCGGCCCCCCCGGGGGCAGGGAGCTGGCTCTGCAGCGCCACCTGGCGACTGGAGGGGAGCTGCGGCCGGAAGGTGACCCTGGGCCTCGAAAGAAGTCGCAAACACGAACCAGTGACCCTAGGTGGCAGTTGCTTTATTTCCAGCATATTCCTGACCTAGGGACCCTCCACAGTCCAGAAGAAGAGAGACAGGAGGCAAGGAGGTCAGCCTGTACCTGCCTCCATCCCTAACTAAGGTTATCTCCTTGCTGAAAGGTACCCACACTGGCAGGAGCGACCTTCTGGCTCGAGAAAGTGCCTCCACGCCCCTGGAGAAGAGACAGCCAGGGCTGTATGCCAGGACGGGCAGACAACGCAGCTGGGGTGCAGAGTCCTGCTCAAGCTGACCCCGACGCCTCTCCACTGCCCAGTGCACCTCCTCTCTTCTCCGAGCAGGGCTGGGATCTGGGGTCACCCTCTTCTCTCTGCAGTGGGCCAGGCTGGGATCTGGGCTCAGTGCCCCAGCAGCCGCAGCATCTCCTGAGGATCCAGCAGCTTTTCTCTGGGCTTCCCCGAGGCCTGGCCCCGGGACACCTCCTCAGCATCCAGTTTCTCCCAGTCCGAGAAAGACACGGGGCAGACCCCTGCAGCAGAGGGAAGATGGCTCAGGGCCTCTACCTGCTCCCTTGCCCCAGTGGGGAGCAGCCCCCTTCCAGCCCAGGGACCTCCCCCAGACGCGCCCTCCCCCCGCCCCGGACTCCCGGGAGCTCACACGGGGCCCAGACCTCGGCTGTCCAGCAGGGCCCTGATGCCTACAGAGCCCGGCCGGGGGCCAGACGGCAGGTGCCCGGCCTTCAGGTCGTGCAGCAGAGTCTGGCTGGTGAGGAAGCTGTCGGTCATGGTGGTGGTGATGACACCCGTGGGTCCCCGCTTCACCCAGCCGCTGCAGTAGAGGCCTGGGGGTTTGGGGTTGACAGAGGGTGTAGGAATGGGGAGTGGGCTGGGCACTCTGGCAAGCCTGAGCCCCAGGACACACATGCTGGGAGGATGGCCCCCAGCACCCGTCAGCAGGGCCCACTCGTCTGCCGCCACTGCCCTCAGTTCCTCCCCAAACACACCCAGGTGTTCTCACCACGCACCGCCCCCAACCCTACACTTAGGGTCCCTGCATCTTGGCACTCCCTGTAGGAGCTGGGTCCTGGCACCTTGCTTCAGCAGGTTCTCAGTGAACACTGACTGAATGAACGCATAACTAGATAGGTATGTGGCTTTTTGGGCTTCCCTGGCGGCTCAGACAGTAAAAAAAATCCGCCTGCAACACAGGAGACCTAGGTTTGATCCCTGGGTTGAGACGATCCCCTGGAGGAGGGCATGGTAACCCACTCCAGCATTCTTGCCCAGAGAATCCCTGTGGACAGAGCAGCCTGGTGGGCTACAGTCCATGGGGTCACAAAGGGTGGGACAGGACTGAGCAACTGAGCACAGCACGCATCCTTAACCAGGCTGGTAACTTGCAGAGGACAAGGATTAAGCTGCTGCTTAATCTCTGGTCTCAGCCCTGGCCTAGCCCAGAGCCCGACTTAATACCCAGACATACGAGCAGGCATCTCAGCTACACTGGGGGCTTCTCCTGGGGCCAGGAGGTGGGGGGGCTGAGTCACGGGCCTGACTCAGAAGCTTCTCAATGCATGTCACCTGATGAAGGAATGAATGCGAAACAGCCCTGAGAGACACCAGCTTCCCTGTGCCCCCCCCACGCCCTCTCACCTGGCACATCCACAACCCGGCCCTCCATATTGGGAATGACCCCAAGCTTGGGGTCAAAGGGCACACTGGGGTCGATGGGGCGGCTCTTATACCCAATGCTGCTCAGCACCAGCCCACAGGGGAGGTCCTCCACGTCCCCAGTGGGCACTGCCCGGGTGGCCTCTCCAATGCCCTGTGGGGAGAGTGTGGAAAACACCAGGCTGGGGGGTAGGGAGACTTGAGAACGAGGGTATCTTTGGGGAACAAGAGACTCACCTCCAGTCGGGTGACTGCCAGGCGGATGCCTGCCACCCGCCGCCCATCTGGCGAGGGCAGGACCTGCTGCGGGCTTCGGAAGAAGCGGAGGCCCCAGGCGCGGGAGGCTGATGCCCGGCGGACAGCCTCTTCCACTCCTGGCTTCTCTGTGGCTGTTCGAAGCAGCAGTTCCATCAGCCGCTTCCTCGGGCGAGCGGCCTCTGTCAGCAACGCAGGACATCTCAGGGTGGTGTCTGGGTTCCAGCCCCCTCCCCACATGCCCTCCTCCCAGCCCTCTTTGACCTAGACCATCCCCTCCTAGTGAGCTGGAGAGCCAGGCCAGGGCCCCTCACCCTTGATTTTGTCCTGGAGACCCAAGAAATCCACAGGATCCAACATGGGCCGAGTTCCTGGTAACTGAATCATCTCCCGAAGCTCCTTGGGGGTAGGGGTGGGGAGCAGGCAAGAGGGTCAGGTCCAGAGCACTATCCACTCCTGAGCCCACCCCAGGGGAAACACCACCGCCACCCACCACCACGGAAGGCACTGGGCCCCAGGGGGCCCTGCCTGGCTCCCCCTCGTCCACCCTGGGCAGCTCTGCCCTGCCACGCCTCCCAAGGGCCCCTGGCCCCTGGCCATCAGACCCCAGCACCTTTATGGTGAAGGCCACTTGCAGGGGCCCACGTCGGCCCACGATCCACACCGTCTTCACCCGACTCTGTCTCAGGGCTCCCAGGGCACCCTCAGTGATGTCCGTTTTCTGGCACAAAAGGAGGACTTTAAAGTCACTGGAAAATGACAGCAGACGGGGACTCTCCATTTGCTGGTGTCCAGACCCTGGGCAGTGAGAAGGCTGGCAGCCTGAAATGGCAACACTGTCCCCTCTGGTGGCCAGACAGAGCACTGCCGCCAATTCTGCAAATGGTTCCAACTGGCAGCAAACCCGTCCCATACCTTCGTGGCAAACAGATGGGGAAACAATGGAAACAGTGACAGGCTTTATTTTCTTGGGCTCCAAAATCACTGCAGATGGTGACTGCAGTTGTGAAATTAAAAGATGCTTGCTCCTTGGAAGAAAAGCTATGATAAACCTAGACAGCATATTAAAAAGCAGAGACATTACTTTGCCAATAAAGGTCCGTCTAGTCAAAGCTATGGTTTTTCCAATAGTCATTTATGGATGTGAGAGTTGGACTATAAGAAAAGCTTTGCGCGGAAGAATTGATGCTTTTGAACTGTGGTGTTGGAGAAGACTCTTGAGAGTCCCTTGGACTACAAGAAGATCAAACCAGTCTGTCCTAAAGGAAATCAGTCTTGAATATTCACTGGAAGGACTGATGCTGAAGCTGAAACTCAAATACTTTGGCCACCTGATGCGAAGAACTGACTCCTTGGAAAAGACCCTGATGCTGGAAAAGATTGAAGGCAGGAGGAGAAGGGGACGACAGAGGATGAGATGGTTGGATGGCATCATCAACTAGACGGACATGAGTTTGAGCAAGCTCTGGGAGCTGGTGATGGACAGGGAAGCCTGGCGTGCTGCAGTCCATGAGGTCGCAAAGAGTCAGACACAACTGAGCAGCTGAACTGAACTGAGTAGCAAACCAGGCCGATGATCTTCACTCAGCAAGTGTTTACCAAGTGTGCAAGGGGCATAGCGGGCAGTGTCAGTGGTGAGCAAAAGAGACCAGGTGCCTCCACACAGAGCTTCTGCCCTGGGGGCAGAGAGGCTTATCAAGTATTCTATAATAAGTGTAACACTGCAGTGGCGACAAGATACTTTGAAACAAAAAGCAGCCAAGTCCACTGAAGGAGGGGAGGTAGACCTACTCAGGATGGTCCTGGAAGGTTTCCTGGAGGAAGGAGCAACTGAACCAGGAACTAAAAGATGAATACAGGTGAGTTTCCCTGGTGGTTCAGTAATAAAGGATCCACCTGCTGATGCAGGAGACGTGGGTTCAATTCCCGATCCGGGAAGATCCCACATGCTCCGGAGCAACTAAGCCCATGCGCCACAACTACTGAGCTTGCGCTCTAGAGCCCGGGAGCTGCGACTACCGAAGCCCACGCGCCCTACAGCCCGTGCTCTGAGGCAAGAGAAGCCGCCGCGATGACACCCTCGCGCCACGACCAGAGAGCAGCCCCTGCTCAGTGCAGCTGCAGAAACGCCTGCACAGCAATGAAGACCCAGCACGGCCAAAAATAAACCGAAATTATTTTTTTTAACTAATTTAAAAAGATGAATCCACCTGCAATGTGCGAGGCCTGGGTTTGATCCCTGGGTCTGGAAGATCCCCTGGAGAAGGGAAAGGCTACCCACTCCAGTGTTCTGGCCTAGGAGAATTCCATGGACTATACAGCCGCAATGAGTCAGACATGACAGAGCAACTTTCACTTCCCCTGGAGGAGGGCATGGCTACCCACTCCAGTTACTCTTGCCTAGAGAATCCCATGGACAGAGCTACCTAGTGGGCTACAGTCGTTGGGTCGCAAAGGGTTGCACACAATTTAGCGATGTAGCACACACGCGCACACATAGGAGGTATGTTGAGAGGGTTCTGAGCAGGGGCAGTGGTGTGTGTACACTGAAAACTTTTCCTTTTAAAAAGCCTACGTAGCTACAGAAAGTGATGAGGAAATAGCATGAGATAAAGCCGCCGTTGAGAAGGCCTCTGCCCGGCATGTGGGGAAGCAGGCGCTGAGTTCAGCCTGGACAGGTGAGGCCCAAACCCTGCAGGCAGGGGCCTCCTCTCCTTGCTGTAACCTCCCACTCCCACCTCTGCAGCCCCCGACCTCCCCACTCACCTCCAGGTGGTCGGGTGGGGTCAGCAGGATCCGGGCCACGTCCAGAGCCACGTTCCCCTGCCCCAGGATCACGGCTGTGTTACCGCTCAGGTCTGGGGCCAGCTGGGGGGCAGAGGTCAAGATGAGGCTCACCCAGCCTGGGCCTCAGTCAGGCTGACCTCAGCCTCATGCCCCATCCCCAGCCATAGCCTCAGGCTCCTCCATGCTCAGAGCTTCAACCCAGGTCCCGCCCCCACCACCTATCACCCCCCTCTTCCCAGAAGCCTCCCACCTCGGCCAGCCTGATGCCTCACATCTCATCTCACTGGCCACCTACCAGGCCTGTGGCTGCCCCTTCCCCCAGCTATGGAAGCCAAGAGCTGGCTCAGGAGTGGGGAGGAAGAGGCCGGGGGAAGGCTCCCCAAACTCACCTCCCGGTTCTCAGGAAGCCCATTGTACCAGCCCACGAAGGCCCGGGCCGAGAACACGCCAGGCAGCTCCTCACCAGGGATATCCAGGGCCTGATGGTCCTCTGCCCCATAGCTCTGAGGACAGACCCAGAGGCCTCAGGGGCAGCGAAGGGACCAAGCAGCCCAGTGCCCAGGCTCCCACTGGCCTCCTTCCAGCTCCTCTCCATAGCGTCCCCCCCCAGCCACCACCCCCGCCACCCGCCTGCACTCACCAGGACCACGGCATGGTAGGCGTCCCGCAGTTCCTGTACGGTCACATCCCTGCCCACCTCCACGTTGCCGTAGAAGGCGCAGCGGTCAGAGCGGGCCGTCTGGGTAAAGGTGTTGATGACATTCTGCCAGGCCCGGGGGTTGGGGGGAGGGGTTAGAGGGTGGGGCAGCACCAGGGCCCACGGCAATGCCATCCTCACCCCATAGTGTCCGGGGTGTCACTCCCTCCAGAGAGCCTAGGGTCATCCCATGAGGTCTGGGAGCCTCCCTACCCCCCGCATCTTGACCAAAGTCTCTCAACCCCCACTCTGAGCCCAGAAACACCCACCTTGACCTCGGGGTGGTCAGGTGCCACGCCAAAGCGCACCAGGCCAAAGGGCACCAGCTGTTTCTCGTAGATATCCACATGGGCCCGGGAGTGGTGCTGGGGGAGAGGGCAGCAGCTGGTGGGGCCAAGTGTCTTGCGTGCTAGGTCGCTTTAGTCGTGGCTGACTCTTTGCAACCCTGTGGACCGTAGCCTGCCAGGCTCCTCTGTCCATGGGATTCTTCAGGCAAGAATACTGGAGTGGGTTGCCNCATGGGCCCGGGAGTGGTGCTGGGGGAGAGGGCAGCAGCTGGTGGGGCCAAGTGTCTTGCGTGCTAGGTCGCTTTAGTCGTGGCTGACTCTTTGCAACCCTGTGGACCGTAGCCTGCCAGGCTCCTCTGTCCATGGGATTCTTCAGGCAAGAATACTGGAGTGGGTTGCCGTTTCCTCCTCCAGGGGATCTTCCCGACCCAAGGATGGAACCCATATCGCCTGCATTTCCTGCATGGGTAGGCCTCCTGGGAAGCCCTGGTGGGGTTGAAGCAGAGGCTAAGTCTGCCCTTCCCAGGGCAAAGCAGGACAGCCCCACTCAGTGGGCTGAAGACACAGGAGAGGGAAAGGCCCATCTGTCCTCACCTGCCTAGAGAGCCAGACTAGAGGGATGGGCAGTGCAGAGCCAGGGCAGCCAAGGCCTGACTTCAAGGACCACCAGCCCACTGAGACAGCGAGACCACTGGCCAGCTGAGGAAGGCGGCAGCTTTCCCTCCACCAGAGCTGTATCAGGAGAGCTTCTCCATCTACTTGGGTCAAGCATGACACACAGCCCTGTCCTAGAATCCTTTGACGCTTCTAGAAATGCCCAGCCTGTGGATGACCTGAGATCCACCCTTGGAAACTTATACCTGTGTGTGTGCTGAGTTGCTCAGTTGTGTCCAACTCTTTGCGACCGCATGGACTGTAGCCCACTAGGTTCTTCTGTCCATGGAATTTTCCAGGCAAGAATACTGGAGTGGGTTGCCATTTCCTCCTCCAGGAGATCTNTGAGATCCACCCTTGGAAACTTATACCTGTGTGTGTGCTGAGTTGCTCAGTTGTGTCCAACTCTTTGCGACCGCATGGACTGTAGCCCACTAGGTTCTTCTGTCCATGGAATTTTCCAGGCAAGAATACTGGAGTGGGTTGCCATTTCCTCCTCCAGGAGATCTTCCTGATGCAGGGATAGAAACGGTGTTCTCTTATGTCTCCCTCGGTAGCAGGTTCTTGACCACTAGTGCCACCTGGGAAGCTCACTGCCTGTGTCCAAGTCCAGGCCCCCCCACTGCCCACCGTGCCTGCTGACTCTCCCCATCCGTGCCATCCACAGGCGGCACCAGAACCACCTCTCTCCTCCCCGCCAACCTCGCTGTGCCCTTGAAGAGCTGTTTTGGAGTCAACAGTCACGGGAGCTGACCCAGCACCACCACTATCTGACTGTGCCGCTGGAATGATTCTTAACTTCTCTGGACCACGGAACATTCCTTCTGGCATGACGCTCCAGATGCAGTGAGCGAGGCCTGCACCCTCAGCCCCGGACGAGACCCGCTGTGAGTGTTCAGTCAAAAGCTGTCACTACCGTCACGGCAGCTGTGGTGGCTGTGTCTCACCGCCTGGCTGCCGGCCACAGGACGAAGTTCAAACTGCTTAGCCTGGAGGCCAGTGTCATACACTATCTGCCTTTCCATCTTATCTTCCCTTCTTTCCAGCTTGGAGCCTTCCCTCCAGGTCACAGGGCCCTGTCCAAGGCCACCTCCATAAGATAGCCTGCTGGACCTGTTCACTGGTTCTCTCGCAGGACCGGACTCCTCTTCCAGGAAGCCCCTCCTTCCTAGCTCTCACACGAATGCTAAGTCGCTTCAGTCATGTCCAACTCTTTGGGACCCCACCTGTAGCCCACCAGGCTCCTTTGTCCATGGGATTCTCCAGGCCAGAATACTGGAGTGGGTTGCCATTTCCTCCTCCAGGGTATCTTCCCGACCTCATCTCTTGTGTCTCCTGCATTGGCAGGCGGATTCTTTACCACTGGTGCCTCTTAGCTCTCCCCCGTCCCTCCAATCCCTCTAGCTGTTCTTTCCCAGGTCCTCTTTGCTCTATTCCTTCTCTAACAAGAATATTCTCGGAGGTTCTTCCAATCTGAGGTCCCCTCCCCTTGACCAGGGCACTCCCTGGGGAGGTGTCATCACTCCCTCCTATGACCTCAAATTCCTGTGGACTTACTGATGACATTCTACTCTCTTCTGCCCAGCCCTCCTAAGCCTGAGACCCTTGGACAGCTCACCCGAGACACCTCACACCGATCCGGATGGAAGCCAGTCCCTTTCCCCCAAACCTCTACCCCTCTGCTCCCGGGCTTCCTTCCACCCTGAGCCAGAAGCTGGGGCTCCTCTCTGACTCCCCTTGACCGTGTCCAATCAGACCTCCATGCTCCCCACTGCTACCCCAGCAGCTCCCATTGCTCTCCTGGCCACCAGCCCTGCCTCCCGCCCTGCAGGCAGAAACGTGCCTCTTCACCAGTCCCCCAGGGGACTCTGATGGAGGGAGGCGGATGGACAGCACCGAGAGAAACTGCCGGAGTCCAGCCTGCTCCGGGGCTTCCAGGTCCCTGGCGCCCGGGCCCACGCACCGCCTCCAGCCTCTGCTCTCGCCCTCCCACCCTCCGGAACTTGCCAGCCCCAAACCCGCATCCCCTTCCCCTGGGTGTTTGTCTTGTAGTTCTCTGTGCCCGGGGCTCTCTGGCCTCCCCACCCCCCACTCCTTCTGTCCTTTAGACTTCAATCGAGGACATCGCCCCCTCTAGCTGGGTTAGGTGTCCCTCCTGCACACAGCGCCCCCTCGCCCATTGGAATCCTAGACTATCACGTAAACCCTCTTCCCCTCTACTCCACCACCCCCCACGTAAGCTGCCAGGTCCTTGAGCTTGGTGACCCTGTCTGTCCTGCTCATGCCCCTGTTCCCAGGGCCAAGCCGTGCCTGGATCATGTCAGCGGCCAGTGCTTGATAACTGAACGACCCAGCATGGACCTTAAGGGCAGGCTCTGCCATTAGACAGTCCACGCTCAGAACCCAGGCCTTTCCTGCTCAGCGGTGGGGCCTCGGGCAGCCTCTCTCGGCCTTAGCATTCTCACCTCTGAAGCAAGAGTCATGCCACCTGCTTCGCAAGCTGTCTTGAGGCTGTGAGGACAGTGCCTGACTCAGCTAAGTGTCACTGTCCCAAACGTGCCTTGTGTTCCTGTCGCAGGACCATAGCTGGTAGTCTGAAGCTCCCAGTGGGCAGGGACCAGCTTGTAACTGGCCCCAGTGCCCACCCCCCGTACCTCCCATGGGGAAAGTAGGCATAGAGCAGAGCCTTCGTTCACACTAGGGGCACTGAGAATCCTGCCTGGAAGACCCCCTCTCCCCAGATTTCAGGCTCTGTTCACACAGCCTCCCTTACACAAGCCGTGGAAGATCCCTGGTCTCCCTCGCAGTGCCCAGGTCTGTCATAACACATGGAAACTGACCTGTAGTGAAGCCCCACGTGTGGGAGACCCTCTCCAGAGCCTGGGAGCCTCCTTCAGCGCAACTCAAACACACCTTCTCCAGCAAGCACTTTCCTACTGACCGCCACCTAACCAGGCTCTTACTGGTCACTTCACTGTAATTAGCTCTTTTACCTGTGCTGCTTGGAAGGTGAGCTTAGGTCACTTTCTAGCAGGGGGACCAACTCATCCTGGCCTCCCCAAGACCCTCCCAGCTTTAAGATTGAAAGCCTCACACCCTAGACAAACTGGGAAGGTCACACCCTAGACAAACTGGGAAGGTTGATCCCCCTGCTTTTTAAGTAGAGTGTATAATTAATATATTCATCCTTTCTCTTGTCTCTCCACAGCAAGGTCATTGTCCTATGTCTCAGTCAGCTGAGCTCACACGCATCCCTCTCCCATCCCCGACTCCCGCCCCAGCAAGGCCTGCCGCTGTTTCAAGGGTAACCAGCAACCTTGGGGCCCTGCCCGCCAAGGCTAGTTCTATAAACCTTGAGACTCTGGCCATGGGGTGGGGGGAAGGGGTAGGATGGGGAGTGGAGAGCAGCCTGAAAAAATAGCATGGCACGGGGAGGGCTGGAACTATTGGCAAGGAGAGTGCAATGAGGCGCCTAACGTTACAAAGGGGCTTGAGAAGAGGGGGTGGCCTCAAGATGCAGGATACTGGGAACAGAGAGGAGAGAGAGGAGAAAGAAGGGAAGATGAGGGGCAGGACAAAGTCATCCTGCAGGTCTAGAGTAAGCTCCCTGGAGTACTTGGCCAGGAAGGCATAGCCAACTGTCTGCCACAAACTACCACCCAGGAGGCAAACACACTTCTCTCTGAGCTGAGGACCTAGAGTGGGGAGCCCCAGGTGACAAAGCATGAATGAAGTTCCCGTCCAGATGGGCTGGCAGCCTCTTCCCCATCAGGAATCCAGGAGTGCTTTTAAAACCCAAAGGAGTGGGGCTTGCACTTAGGACTGGAGCAGCAGGTGAATCTTGAGAAAAGGAACCAGGGGGAAGTGGCTTACCTTTAGCAGGTGCTGGGCTGTGTAAAAGCCAGCTGGGCCACTGCCGACCACACAGATCTGGGGGGTCTGCTCCTGTGTGGAGAAGTGCTGGCCGAAGTCTAGGGTGGGGGGATGGGGACGGAAGGTCAGAACAAGACTCCCTCGCCTGTGCCAAATTCCAACTTAAATGTCAAAGAAAAGACGGAGTTTTCCAGGCTTCACCCTCATATACATCCTCCTCTTTTTCCTTGAAGCTTCGACATTTGCCAGGGTCCCTTATTCCATCTGAAGCCCCAAAGGTTGTGTGTCCACCCAGAACCCCCATCTCACCCACATCCAGAGCCCGCTTTAGAGGGCCTACTCAACACTCCCCATCACCCCTGAAGTGGTGCTCAGGACTGCTCAGCTCTGCTTAATTTTTCTTACTGGGTTTTCCCGACCCACTCAGCTAGAATACATCTAGCTGACATCTTCCAACAGACCCAGTATCACCCAATCTCGTCCCTGTGGATCTCCCCACAATGCCCCGTTTTACCTCTTCTAACTCCTCTCCTTCCACAGAGCCCTTTATTACCCACATAGACCCCTGCTTCAGACTTCCCTCCTGCCCCACAGACCTCCTTATCCCCCTCATTCACTCCTTCTCACGCCTGTGGACATCATGGTCTCCCCTTCGCACCTTTCTTGACCCCTGTCTCACCCCCAGCAGCCTCACACCTTGGCGCACAGGCCGTCATCTGCCCCTGGACACCGCCCCCACTCCGTCTACATGAGTGCACCCCTCCAGTCTCAGCACTGGTCCCCTCCCTCTCCCCTCTCCAGCCCTGTCCCGGCTCGGCTCCCACTCCTCACGGGATCGTTCGCAGGCCTCCCCGAACTCCCACCCAGCCCTAGAGGCGCTCTGCTCCTACTCTGGATGCTCCTGGAAGGAGGCAGCCGAGTTCGAGTCCAAGACGACCAGGACCACCAGCGCCAACAGCGCGGAGCCATGCCTGGGAAGAGGAACCAGCCCGGGGACCAAACTCTGCCGGCTGCCCCGCACTCCCGCGCCGGGCCCGGCCCCGCCCCTGCCCTTCCCTGGCCCCGCCCACAGCCACAGCCCCGCCTCAGCCCTTCCTCTGGCCCCCCGCCCACAGGTTCGACCCCGCCCCAAAGCCCGCCTCCCAGGCTTCGGGACCGAACGGCGCGGTGGCTCTGTCCCCACCGCCCCACAGGGAAAGGCCCGCCCCACCGACCCACCCACTTCCTCTGAAGGCTCGCCCCCCCAGGACTTCCGGGCAGTAAGTGACGCGATAAACTTCTCACCTTTTCTCCAATTATCTGGAGCCTAGACTTGGAGGAGAGCAAATCCCCATTGCTGTTTCAACCCTCCGAAAGATCGAGCCAATTAGAAAGCAGTTTAGTTTACTTACCTGCTTCCTCTAGAGGCTCTCGTCGCTCGCTGATGACGCAAGGCTCCGTTGCCCTTTGAGAGCCTATCCCGACTCGATTCGGTCCCAGCCAATCACAAGCCGGGTTCAAGTGCACCTCCCCTCCCATTGGGTAATAAAGACGAAGTCCGGAAGTCTGGGAAAAGGATCTTCCCGCGGCACTTTCTCCGGCGCGTTGTACATGGTCCGACCCTTCGGTGATCTTGTTGCGTACCCGTCTTCACCTTTACAAAGATGAGGGACCAGCAGGAGAGTCTGGCCCTCCGTACTAAGGATAGAGCCAGGTCTCCCACCCTCGTCCAACAAGCTGGGATAGACGGAGGCGAAGTTTGCACTGGCCCCGAGTGCAAAATTTAAGAGGGCGCCAAAACCCTCAGAAATCGAGGTAATAATATTGTAATGCAATGTTTTAAAAGATGAAAATTAAGGCAAAAAATTCATAATGAACAAGATGTATTTTTAAATACAGCCCTAGTGACATCTG
>SJYA01002458.1:198941-222849 GCA_006410615.1 Neotragus moschatus | reverse complement strand
AGGCTCGCCCCCCCAGGACTTCCGGGCAGTAAGTGACGCGATAAACTTCTCACCTTTTCTCCAATTATCTGGAGCCTAGACTTGGAGGAGAGCAAATCCCCATTGCTGTTTCAACCCTCCGAAAGATCGAGCCAATTAGAAAGCAGTTTAGTTTACTTACCTGCTTCCTCTAGAGGCTCTCGTCGCTCGCTGATGACGCAAGGCTCCGTTGCCCTTTGAGAGCCTATCCCGACTCGATTCGGTCCCAGCCAATCACAAGCCGGGTTCAAGTGCACCTCCCCTCCCATTGGGTAATAAAGACGAAGTCCGGAAGTCTGGGAAAAGGATCTTCCCGCGGCACTTTCTCCGGCGCGTTGTACATGGTCCGACCCTTCGGTGATCTTGTTGCGTACCCGTCTTCACCTTTACAAAGATGAGGGACCAGCAGGAGAGTCTGGCCCTCCGTACTAAGGATAGAGCCAGGTCTCCCACCCTCGTCCAACAAGCTGGGATAGACGGAGGCGAAGTTTGCACTGGCCCCGAGTGCAAAATTTAAGAGGGCGCCAAAACCCTCAGAAATCGAGGTAATAATATTGTAATGCAATGTTTTAAAAGATGAAAATTAAGGCAAAAAATTCATAATGAACAAGATGTATTTTTAAATACAGCCCTAGTGACATCTGACCCAATAGTTGTGATGCGCCTCCCCCATCCCCTGCCCCAAGGGCCCTTCTGTCAGGCACATCCTTGAAGAAGCCTTCCCTGACCCGTCGTCTCCCAAGCAGGGTTAGCGCCCATTTTTATCCCCTCAACACTCCAGCTCCTCGTTACTTATTAAACTGCTTTATCATTCTTGTTATCTTTTTATTTGACGTTGTCAGCTGAAAGAATAATGTACAATGTACACGTTGTGAGTTCAGTTTTATTCTGGCACCTTACTGAGGACTGTTGCCCAGAAAGACAGTCTCTCAGATTACTCGGAGACACTGCTTCAAAGAGGTAAGGGAGGAGCCAAGATATTTATAAACTTTTTCGCTGGAAATAACATGTAATCAAGTGTAAAAAGATTACTGTTAACCACAAAGAACAGACATCTTGAGTTAATGATTTTAGTGCTTTTCCATGTATGGGAAGATGCAAGAATCTGGGGTCACTGGAATTTTTCATTAGTTATATAACTTAACTATCTAGGGGCCAGTATATCCAAAGCACAGGGCTTCCCAGGTGGATCAGTGGTACAGAATCCACCTGCCAGTGCAGGAGACATGGGTTTGAACCCTGGGTCAGGAAGATGCGCTGGGGCAGGAAAAGGCCACCCATTTCAGTATTCTTGCCTGGGCGATCCCAGGGACAGAGGAGCCTGGAGGGCTACAGTCCATGGGGCCCCAACAGAGTCAGACATGATTTAGGGGCTAAAACAGCAACATACAAAGCACAGAACACATCCTGTTCTTCTGCGTGGTGAATTCCCCTCGGGAACATTGTTGCTGAGTGACTGCAGTAGCTAAGAGCTTGATCCTTGTAGAACTGGAATGGCAGGCTTTTTTTTTTTTTCTCTTTACAAAGTATGATGAACAGAAAACTGCACAAACCGTAAGTGTACTGGTTGATGAATCATCACAAGATGTAGCCATGTAACCATGACTTAGATCACGAGGTACAACTTGACCAGCACTTGGCAGGAGCTCCTTTTGCCCCTTCTAGACACTTCCCTTCCCTTCCACTTACTTCCCTTCCCTTCCACTTACTTCCCTTCACTGAGAAGTAAATACTGCTCTGATTTCTAATAAAGTGAAGTCACTCACTCGTGTCCGACTCTTTGCGACCCCATGGACTGTAGCCTACCAGGCTCCTCCATCCCTGGGATTCTCCAAGCAGGAATAGTGGAGTGGGTTGCCATTTCCTTCTCCAGGAGATCTTCCCAACCCAGGAATCGAACCTGGGTCTCCCGTATTGCAGGCAGACGCTTTACCCTCTGAGCCACCAGGAAGGATTTCTAATAAGCCATTGTGTTTTGTACTCCTCCCATCAGTCCAGGAGTAGGCAAGCTATGGTTTGTAGCACAAATTCCTCTCACCACCTGTCTTTGTGTAACCCGCAAGTTCATGACTTACATTCTTAAATGGTTTTTCTAAAATTAGAGAATAATATTCTGTGACATGTGAAAATTACATAAAACTAAAAAAAAAGAAAAAGAATTTAGGGACTTCCCTGGCAGTCCAGTGATTAGGACTCAGTGCTAAGACTGCCAGGACCCATGTTTGATACCCGGTCGGGGAGCTAAGATCCCACGAGTCTCACAGCATGGCGAAAAACACAGAACACGGTGATGTTCATTTCTTTACATATTGTCTCTGGCTGTTTTTGCACTTTGATGGCAAAGTTGAATAGTTGGGACAGAAACCATATCATCCACAAAGCCCCAGATATTTACCATCTAACATTTTACCAAAATGGTTTCTAGATTCCTGCACTAGACAGTAAGCTCCAGGAGACTTAAGCCCAATCACACTCTTATCCCGAGTTTGCACACTGCCAGGCACATAATGGATGTACATGAAGAGTTTGTCTTAACATTCCATTTATTATCCTCTCACATGGGAGGAAGAGAAGGAGATTCAGGATAGACACCATAGAAAGCCTTAGAGTGCTCCCTGCCCACAGGTGGTATCTCTGGTGGTTAAGAGCAGGAATTCTGGAGTTGAACACACCAGGTTTGAATCTTTCTTCCTCCATGTACAAGCTATAATATGACATTGATAAGTTTAATCTCTCTAAGGCTTATCTTCACAATATGAAGGGGAAATAGTACCAATTTCCTGTAAAGATTAAAGTTAGATAGCATAAGGACATCTCTGGTGGTCCAGTGGCTAAGACTCTTGAGCTCCCAATGCAAGGGCCAGGGTTTGATCCCTGGTCAGGGAACTAGATCCCATATGCTGCAACTAAGACCCAAAGTCTAATAAATAATTTTTAAGTTAAGATAGTATAGGTTAAAAATGTGCCATAAGTTCTGAATTGATGTTAGCTAACATTATCATGTTAGTCTTTGACTGTGTGGATCACAATAAACTGTGGAAAATTCTGAAAGAGATGGGAATACCAGACCACCTAACCTGCCTCTTGAGAAATCTGTATGCAGGTCAGGAAGCAACAGTTAGAACTGGACATGAAACAACAGACTGGTTCCAAATAGGAAAAGGAGTACGTCAAGGCTGTATATTGTCACCCTGCTTATTTAACTTCTATGCAGAGTACATCATGAGAAATGCTGGACTGGAAGAAACACAAGCTGGAATCAAGATTGCTGGGAGAAACATCAATAACCTCAGATATGCAGATGACACCACCCTTATGGCAGAAAGTAAAGAGGAGCTTAAAAGTCTCTTGAAAGAGGAGAGTGAAAAAGCTGGCTTAAAGCTCAACATTCAGAAAACGAAGATCATGGCATCTGGTCCCATCACTTCATGGGAAATAGATGGGGAAACAATGGAAACAGTGTCAGACTTTATTTTGGGGGCTCCAAAATCACTGCAGATGGTGACTGCTGCCATGAAATTAAAAGACGCTTAGTCCTTGGAAGAAAGGTTATGACCAACCTAGACAGTATATTCAAAAGCAGAGACATTACCTTGCTGACTAAGGTCCGTCTGTCTAGTCAAGGCTATGGTTTTTCCAGTAGTCATGTATGGATGTGAGAGTTGGACTGTAAAGAAGGCTGAGCACTGAAGAATTGATGCTTTTGAACTGTGGTGTTGGAGAAGACTCCTGAGAGTCCCTTGGACTACAAGGAGATCCAACCAGTCCATTCTGAAGGAGATCAACCCTGGGATTTCTCTGGAAGGAATGATGCTAAAGCTGAAGCTCTAGTACTTTGGCCACCTCATGAAAAGAGTTGACTCATTGGAAAAAACTCTGATGCTGAGAGGGATTGGGGGCAGGAGGAGAAGGGGACAACCGAGGATGAGATGGCTGGATGGCATCACTGACTCAATGGACATGAGTCTGAGTGAACTCCGGGAGATGGTGATGGACAGGGAGGCCTGGCATGCTGCGATTCATGGGGTCGCAAAGAGTCAGACACGACGGAGCGACTGAACTGAACTGAACTGAACATCATCATAAATCTTATCCCGTCCAGTATGTCTCTGTAAATTAGACCTTAGGTCTCTGCAGAGCCCTTAAAGGGCTTCATTCACTCCTGTCATCTCCCCTCATTTCTCAAGGCCCAGTCAATCCCAGTCACAATCCCAGAGTAACAGAAAATCAAGCCTCAAAGTGATAGTGTTCTTGACGGCCTCCAACTTCAGCCCGTTCCCCACTCAGACCCAGATCAATAATAGTGAGTCACTGGTTGTATTAGGATGGTTTTCATTATTAGCCAGGAGTGTGCAAGGGGGCCTTTTCTGATGTTGCATTTTTCATGTGGAGAATTAGCAGTTTGATTATTCACATTCCCAGACCTTAAGGCCATTTCTGAGTTGCTAATGCATTTCAAAAGAGCATCAATAACATATAGCAGAGCAGTAGGTGGGGGAGGCTGCCAAGCCTGGCTCCTTCCAAGAGGGCTGCTTGGATCCGAAACTGCTCTATCAGTCAGCCTCCCAGCAGGAACCAGATGGTGTGCTCAGAGGGGCTGATTGAAGAGAGTTTAATGAAGGAACTTTGTGCAGAGGTGTGGCAGGATGAAAGATGTGGTGAAGCGCTGCCCCTCCCGGGGCGGGGGGTGATCAACAGCTGGAAGCCACTTTCACCCCAGGCCCTGAAGGAGCAAAAAGAAGGAGCTGTTCCAGAAGTAGCAAGAGCTGCAGCAGGAGGAGAGGGCACCGGCCAGGAGCTGCGGGCTTCCAGAGAGAAGGGCAGGGTGGAGGAGAAGGGAATGGACCTGGCCAGGCAAGTGGGAGCTACTCAGCAGAGCCGCCTAAGGCCACACCAGAGACGGGTGCTCTCACGGGACCAGGCTCAGAGAACACCGTCGCCTGCCCCTCTCCCCTCCACCCACCCCACATGCTGGCATTCAGCCTCCCCTTTATCAGGGTCGGCATGCTCTTCACCTCGTCCAAGGACTTCACTGAAACACAAGGCGATCATGCACTAAGGATAGACTTGCGTGTCCTCAACCAGAGAGGGCTTTTGCCGCTCGCCCCCGAACCAGGAGACATTTGGCAATGACTGGAGACGTTTTTGATTGTCACAACTTGGCAACCTAGTGGACAGAAGCTAGAGATGCGACTAAACATCCTACAGTGCACAACAGAGGCCCCCCAACGACAAAGAATTATCTGGCCAAAACATCACAGTGCCAAAATGAGAGACTCTGTTTTAAACTAACTGCTCTGGCCTTGTGTCAGAGGTCCAGCCTCTGACCCTCCCTCGGCCTCCAGCTGGGCCCTGCCTCCCACTTTCTCAGCCAGCCTCCAGGCAGCGCTGCTCCCAGCTCTCTATCCAGGCCGCCGGCTTTGGGCTGGATCTCAGTGGCGTCCCCAGGACCCAGCCCCTTTCTCCAGCTGGCATCAGTCACTCCCTTACATCTCCGCCTCACTCCCAGGCTGCAGACATTCCTTTCACAGCTAAGCGTGGCCCTTTACTCCCAGCTCTTGTGTCTGAACCCCCATCTTTCTCCCTCTCCTTCCTCTCCTCTCCAAGGCCATCTGACCTCCAGCGCCTGTTCCCATAACCCCACTCTAGCCTCAGCTACCCTCCCAGTCACTTTCTCCCTCTCCCAGTTGAGAATTCTTCCACCCCTTGGGAACATCGCAAACAACGCCAACTAGGAGAGCTAGCCAAGGTCCTGCTCAAAGCTACTTACCCCCTTGCTACCCTCATCTGCCCTGAAGCCTTCCCCACAAAACACACACTTTGAGCTCACAGATGCTGTGGGTCTAGGGAGCTGCTGAGCCCAGGGTCTTGCACAGGCTTCCTGGCTGAGATACTAGGAAAGTCTGCCGAAGGTAACCTCTCCCTGCAGTCCTTGGGGAGAGGGCTCCTTCGGGGCCAGAACCTCAAATGGCACAGGAAGGAGCAGTGGCCAAGTTCAGAGCTCCCTGGCACCAGGGAGACCCTCGCCAGGGAGCAGGTGGACCCTTCTCTCTCAATGCCCCTCCTGGCCTGCCCCCAACCTAGGGCCTCTTCTTACCCCTGTCCTGTAGCCTTCCCGAGCCTCAGAGCAGAAGCAGGAAGGAATCCAGCTGTTTAGTCCTGAGATGAAGTTGGCTGAGGTCGAGACTGAGCAGACTGCCCAGCCACCTTTATTCCTCGAAACTCAAAAAAGCAAGCAGGGCAAGTGATCCCTGGAAGCCCCGGCGCGAGCTCCCTGCCTCAAGGTCCACCTGTACCTCTGCACTCTGGTGGAGCGAAACACAGCCCCTGGGTGGGAGCCAGTGCCCTCCCGGCCCCAGGGGTGGCCAGCAGAGGCAGGAGAGCCAGGGCTGGGCCCCTGGGAAGGACAGCGGGGTGACTGGGCCGGCCCGCCCCTCACTGCAGCCCCACCAGCTCTGTGATGGGAGGGGTCTGCACCATGAACTCCTCGTAGCGTTGGAGAAACAGCCGGAAGCGAGCCAGGTAGGAGTCCTCGTTGTATGGCAGCTGCTTCTCATGGAGGAACTGGGACACCACAGGCTTCACCTGCCAGAAGATGGGCGGGAGGAGAGCTGCAGATAGGCGCATCCTCATGGGGACCCTTCCTCTCCCCAGCCCCCAACTCCTCTCTGCTTTGTAGCATGATGCTGGGGAGGAGCTGAGGGGCTGGGAGAACTCCCACATTTCCAGCAGGCAAGGGAAAGGGAGTTTTATCCCCAGCATTCTTCTCCGGGGATCCTGACTATCTGACAGTCCTCCTTAGCATAGGGGGACAAACGCCATCTCTCCCTTTCACCAAGCACATACAAGTGCCTGACAATTCAGGTCCATTTCTCCATTATCTTCAAAACCTGTCAACGTAAGCGCTGCTTGAAAGTGTTAGTTGCTCAGCTGTGTCTGACTCTTCGCAACT
This sequence comes from Neotragus moschatus, assembly GCA_006410615.1. Classification (NCBI taxonomy): domain Eukaryota; kingdom Metazoa; phylum Chordata; class Mammalia; order Artiodactyla; family Bovidae; genus Neotragus; species Neotragus moschatus. Next base: position 215,879 of record SJYA01002458.1, on the reverse strand, counting down.
CCATGTGCTGCAGCCCGCCAGGCTCCTCTGTCCATGGAATTCTCCAGACAAGAATACTGGAGTGAGTAGCTGTTCCCTTCTCCAGGGGATATTCCCAACCCAGGGACTGAACTTGGGTCTTCTGCATTGCAGGCAGGTTCTTTATTGTCTGAGCCACCAGGGAAGCCCAAGCACAGCTTAGTCCCATTTTACAGATGAGGAAGCTCAGGCTCAAGAGACATTCAGTTAACTTGTCCAGAGTCACACTGCCTGGTCAGAAACCCAAGTGTTTCTGATCAAAAGCCACACTGCTGCTTGTTCCCTGAGCGGCCCCTTCCCGGGAAATTCTGGCCAGGTCAGTTGGTCAGAGGGCCTTGAAGGGGACTCCCCCTCCACCCTCAGGCAGCTCCCTCATCCAAGCCCCTCCAGCACCCTCCTCGTCTACCTTCAGGCACATGTTGTCGGAGAGCCTGGGGAAGAGGTGGTGTTCCACGTGGCAGCTGATGAGAGAGTGGCCGAACGCCCAGTCCAGCACGGGCAGCCGGGGCAGGTTAAGCACCCCCAGGCTCATCATGTGGACCCGCCGGGGCTTCTTGTCGGGGGAGAACATGGGCAGCCCGATGTGCTGTGACAGACACAAGGGTCAGGCCCTGGGGCCGGGCCGGCAGACCCGTGTGTCCCCACCCGCCCCCGCATCCTCAGCTGGCACCCAGGGGCCCCAGGGGCCCTTGCGTGCGTCTCACCTCCTGCTCCAGCAGGATCTGGAAGAGGCACGAGGTGGCTGAGGTTCCGTGTCCTGTGCTGAGCCTCGCCCAGCCCTGGACCACTCCCCCCACCCTGGACCACTCCCCCCTGTCAGCGCAATGAGTGGGAGTCTGGGTGCCCCTCTGACCCTGTGGTCCTCTAAGTCCACGACTGCCCTCCACTGTCCCTCACATCCCTGTGCCTTCGCTTCATCCCGAAGAGACCTTTCTCTGCTCTCCTTTCAACAATCAAAATCCTGCTCATGGCTCAAGAAACACCTCCTCTGCCAGGCATTGTCCTCAGTCTAGAAGATGAGGAAGTGAGTGGGAACTTCCAGTCTTACCGGACAAGCGGAGGAAACACACTGTGGGACTGCACCATGGGATTAAGTCGTTAATGGCCAGGTGGTAAGCGCTAGGTTGGGATCCTCACTGGTCCAGGGAGCAGGGAGGTGACCATCCCCACCAAAGGGGCCCCAGAACTGAGCGCTGAGCTGCTGGCCTCCCACAAAGATCTCCCATCTCCAGCATCTTACCTAGACACATGCCCGCTGGGACCTCGGTGATGGCCCTTGTTTCATGTCCCTCGGGCTCATCACAGTAACAGCCCTGAGGCTAGGAGCTGGGGTCCTATTCACTTGTGTCCCTAAGGAGCTTAATAAGTAAACTTTGCACATGTGCGTACAAGGTCGCTTCAGTCATGTTTGACTCTTTGCACCCCTGTGGACTGTAGCCCACCAGGCGCCTCTGTCCATGGGACTCTCCAGGCAAGAGTACTGGGACAGATTGTCATGCCCTCCTCCAGGGGATCTTCCCAACCCAGGGACCAAACCCGGGTCTCTTATGTCTCCTGCATTAGCAGGCAGGCTCTTTACCACTCGTGCCACCTCTGCATAGACGCTGCTTAATAAATCCCAGCCGTGCTCGAACGGCAGCCAGTGTTGAAGGGAAGCAAACTCCGTACCTGAGACCAAAACTCTCCGTGATGACCCACAGGGAGAAGGGCAGAGGGTAAGGGTAGGGAGGTACTTCACCTGGTGGCCTCTCTCTCCCTAGAATCTAGAGTCCAGCCTTTGGCCAGGCACCCCGGAGGGTGGTCCCCATGCCCACCTCCCCTGTGTGCAGGGTAGGGGAGGCCTCACCTGGAAGATGTTGACGTGGAGATAAGGGTGGGCCAGCAGGGACCTGGTGATGAGCATGCAGGCCAGGGCCGAGCCGGGGCTCTGGAAGCCAGACACATTCAGGAGCAGCCAGTATTGGGAATAAAGGCCCAGGGAGATCAGGCCCAGTGTCCGCAGGGCCGTCCTGAGCTCCACCTCTCTCAGCCGCTCTGCCAGAAGGGGCGAGAGATTGGGAGGTGGGGGTTGGCAAGGTTCCGATCCAACATAAGCAGGCTCCCTGGTGGCTGAGCGGTGCAAACTCGGGTGACCAAGGTAGTTACAGCCCTGAAAAGTAGGTTCACTCACTTTTCTTTCCCCCTTTGGCTGCACTGTGTGGCTTGCAGGATCTTAGTTCCCCAACCAGGGATCAAACCCAGGCCCCAGCAGTGAAAGTCCTAACCACTGGGCCACCAAGGAATTCTCTTTTTTTTTTTCTTTCGCCCATTTTTAGAATAGAAAACAGAGGATTAAGCAACCTGAGGTCAGTCTGATATTAATAGTAAGTGGTGGCATGGGGCTTAGCATGAGCCCTTAGCCCCTGCTCCTTCTACCGTACAATATTGCTCCTATGAGACTAAACATTATAACATACAACAGAGTATGAGGCCTTTACAAAGCACTTTTACATCTATGACCTCATTATGCTTTCCCACCATCCTTGAGGAGCAGGGAAGAACCTGAAGTTCAGAGACGTTAAGTTACCTGCCTGCAGTCATCACCCGCCAGTAAGCGGCAGACTCAGACTGGGCCCCAGCTCCAAAGTTCTTTCCACCCTGCTTGGTTGTCTCAGAAGTTTTCCGTCTAGTCTCAACTCAGGGCCCATTGCTTCCTTCATGAAGCCTCCACGAAGCCAGGAGAGGGAGGAAGGGAAGGGGGGTTGGGGGGACCAGGTCTTCGCAGGGCATGGCCCTGGCTTACTCACCCACAGCCACCAGCGGGGTTATGATGGGGATCAAGAGAGGAGCGAGGAACATGTAGACATAGCGGTTGAGGCAAGGCAGCCTCCACGTGCTTGAGTCCCCCAGGCCCAGCACGTTGGTGTAGCCATGGTGCATCTTCACGTGTCCATACTTGGCATACTCCGCAGTGAAGGACGTGCATACCTGGAGGAGGGAGCCGGAAGCGGGGCGGGGTCCACATCACAGGCGAGCAAAGCTGGCCCCGTGGAGCCTCTAAAAGACCCTCCTTCCCCAGACCCTGCCTTTCCAAGGCCTTCCTGCCTCCCACCCCCAGCTCATCAGCCTTGACCATTAGCTCTCAGGGATCTAGGGCAGCAACCCCAACCTGGGACCTCCCTGGTGGTTCGGTGGTTAAGACTCTGCCTGCCAGTGCAGGGGTGGCGGGTTCAATCCCTGGCTGGGGAACTAAGAGCCCACACGCCTGGAGGCAGCTAAGCCCAGTGTGCCACAGCTACTGAGTCTGCACACTCAATAGTCCCACAGCACAACTACAGAAGCCCGCGCGCTGCAGTGAAGAGCCAGTGAACCGCAGAGAAAGATCCGGCGGTTGGGCGCCGCAGCTAAGACCTGGTGCGCGCGTGCGCGCGCTACGTCGAATCATTGGTCCAGACCGACTCTTTGCCACGGACGATAGCCTGCCAGGCTCCTCTGTCATGGGATACTCCAGGCAAGAATACTGGAGTGGGTCGCCATGCCCTCCTCCAGGGGATCTTCCTGACTCAGCGATGGAACCCGCATCTCTTGCCTCCTGCACTGGCAGGCAGGTTCTTTACCACTAGCGCCACTTGGGAAGCCCCTAAGAACCGATGCAACCACATAAATAATCTTAAAAAAAAAAAAAAAGCAACTGTATCCACTCAGCATGATGCTGCAAAGCATTTGGGGGCGGGAGGCCAGTAAGTCTGAGAGGGCTGCTGGAGGACCGGACACATTGAAGGCAAAGCTCCAGGCATCTCATGGCAATTATTTCGTGAGCGTTCACCGTGGAAACATCTGCACATTCATGACACTGCTTTGCATCCTGAGCCCACCACAGTGAGGGGAGTCTAGGGAGAAAGAAAGGCCATCTTCTGAACGATCCCTGAGGGTGGCACCCACGGTGAGGGTGCCCCAGTGGTGGCCAAGAGTTAACTTCCTAGGGGGGACTCTTTGGCATGACCCCATGTGGGAGTCTCTGAAGCTGGGAGCGAGCAGCAGCAGCAGCAGCTACCTGACTCCAAGAAGAGCAGTCATTCTGAATATGAAAGAGGCGCCAAAGTGCTTCTCATGCAGATATATGCAAATTAACACACCCAACCTCAGTCTCTTCGAATAGTTTGTCCAAAAGCCAGAAGACTTTGCTAATTTTATTGAAGATGCTGCCTGCCTATATCCTGGAGGGTGTGAAGGGCGACCCAATGCCAGTCACTGTGAGTGCCACAAAGAGCAGAGCAGGGGATGTCCCTGGTGGTCCAGTGGTTAAGGCTGTGGGCTCCCAGGGCAGGGGCCATGGGTGCAGTCCTCGGTCAGGGATCCCTAAATGCCGCACGGCACGGTCAAATAAAAAAATAAAAAATAAATTTTAAAAAAGTAAAATATAATCAATTATTATTTTAAAAAAAATAATAAAAGGACCAAACAGTTGGTTCACAAAAGAGCTGTTGCCAGGATCTGCCAGGGCCTCCTCAGAGGCCAGCCCGCCTCTGCCCAAGGCTTGCAAGTGTATTTTGAGCCTCATGGTTCTGTAACTGGAAAAAAGCAACTGGGCTTTTGTTGTTGGGTTTTTTTGTTTGTTTTTAATTTAATTATTAATCATTTCTCGGCCGCTCACGGGCTTTCTCGAGGGTGGCTTCTCTTGTTCCCGAGCACAGGCTCTCGGGTGAGCAGGCTTTGGTAGTGGTGACACACGGGCTTAGTTGACCCTGGGCGAATGGGGTCCTCCTGGACCAGGGATCAAACCCGTGTCCCCTGCACTGGCACCACAAGGGAAAAACGTGACTGTCTTTAACTGCGGTTTTTAACTGTTTTCCTTCCTCATACTTCTGCTCCAAAGGCAGAGCCTGTCTGCATTGCTTTTTGCTTCAAGTAATGTTAGCTGCGCTCAGCATTCTGCTCTTCCTTCTTGCCCTTCCTTCTGACCCGAGTTCTACATCTCTGCTCAGACTAGCAGCTGATGGTGCTTTGAGCCAGGAACAGCCTGGGGCCTGAAACCTACCGAGCTTGACCTCAGGGGCCTCCGGGGCCAGGTTCTCAGCCACATGCCCAGACCAGAGAACTGGGGGCAGGGCCCACCATGTAACACGTGGTTTGTGACTCAGCATAAGCTTCCGAAATCTGTGCGACCTGCCTTTTTGCCAGAATGAGAACAGACCTGAGGGGACTTGCATGGTGGTCCAGGGCTGAGACTTCACCTCCTAATGAGGGGGTTCGGGTTTGGGTTCCATCCCTGGTTGGGAGCTAAGACCCCACTGCTTCCCAACAGAAGCAGAATTGTAACAAATTCAATAAAGACTTTTAAAATGGTCCACATTAAAAAAGAAAAGAAACCCAGATCTGAGGCTATTTCTATACACTGGAATTCTCCCTCCCATCTAGATGTTCTTTCCAGCACGAGAGGGAACATGGTGGGCTTGGGAGGAGGAGAGAGACTGGACACAGGGTTCAGCGTGTATTACGTGCACCCATCAAAGGGCAGGGGGACAGGGCCACGCATTACAGACAGTCCTGCTGCAAAGGATTATTTACAGGCCTTGCCCAAGACGATCTCCCTTCCAGACCCAGAGAAAATTCCAGAAGCTTCTTGATATCACTACCTTCTACGACCCTCAGGCAGACTTAAGAACCTAGATCCTTAGCCGCACTCAGGCCCCTCAAGTGGCCAAAGTGAGTGTGGGGTAGACGTCAGTATAATTCCTCTCGACATCTCCTCTCAGCTACAGTTGGGGGGACCCACCACACTCTGCAGCCCTCGAGTAGGCAACTACCAGAGCCCACGCACCTAAAGCCAGTGCTCCTCAGCAAGAGAAGCCACCGCAGTGAGGAGCCAGAGCAGCTTAACGAAGAGGTGCTCACCACGACCAGAGAAAGCCCAAGAGCAACAGCAAAGACCCAGGGCAGCCAAAAGCAAATAAATAAAAATTAAAATAAATCGGCGTCCCTCCTCCTCAGCTCTCTCATTCATTTAGTTGTTTATTCATTAAGCATTCTCAGACCTCCACCAGCAGCCAAAGGTAGTTCTCTAACTTGGTACTTTTTAAAATAATTTATTTTTTGAGCAGGTACTATGTTTGCATAATTCAAAAAATATGCAGTGGGGTGGGGGAGTCTCCTTCCTACCCCACCCCCCAGTTGCCCCACTTTCCTCCTGGGAGGTGAGGGAGGTCCTCTCTCTCTTTATGTGTCTTCTAATATCTTCCTCTTTTAATTTTTAAGCAAACAATACTTTGCAGGATTGAAAACTGTCATTACAAGATTAGGACACAGAGTTGGCCTTCAAACAGGTCACTTACTGGATCGGAAGGGGAGGGTCAGGATGAGGCAGGTGCCAGGCGGAGGCTGCAGGTGTGGCCACTGAGAGAGGTGAGGACCAGAGGGCAGGGGCAGAAGGAGGGATCTGGTGCGAGGAGGAGGAGGCAATGAAGACAGGAGCCAAGTCTCCAGCTCAAAGCCTGGGGGGCGGGGATCACTCCAGAGATGGGGGCAGGAGAAGAGGGCCACAGGGTGGGCAGGGTGAGGAGGAGGGGCTGGGGGTTGTCCCAGAGGCAGCATCCCTCAGGCAGGAGGGACTGTGGGCTGGAGTCTTCCCTGCTTTAAGTTTGTCAAATCAAGTATAGGACACCTGGGGACTTACTTGGAGGTCCCATGGCTAAGACATCATGCTCCCACCGCAGGGGCCCTGGGTTGGGCCTGGGTTCCATCCCTGGTTAGGGAATTAGATCCCATATGTCTCAACTAAAGATCTCCTATGCCCAGCACAGCCAAATAATGTTTTTTTAAGTATATGACGTAGAAACAGAAATAGCAACCCACTCCAGTACTCTTGCCTGGAGAACTCTATGGAGCCTGGTGTGCTATAGTCCATGGGTCTCAAAAAGTCGAACCAGCAACCACCTTCCCACTTCTGGGCCCAGCCAGCCTGTCCTGACAGCGTCTCCTCCAGACACTCTCACCAAGGGTTCTCAGCCTTGCCACTATTGCCTCTGGTGGGCTTCCTTGGTGGCTCAGACAGTAAAGAATCTGCCTGCAATGTGGGAGACCTGGGTTTGATCCCTGGGAAGGGAAGATTCCCCTGGAGGAAGGCATGGCAACCCACTCCAGTATTCCTGTCTGGAGAAGCCCATGGACAGAAGAGGCTGTCAGGCTACATACAGTCCATACTGTTGCAAAGAGTCAGACACCACTGAGGGACTGACACTTTCATACTTTTGTGTTCTATATCCTGTGCATAGTAGACTGTCTACCAGCAACCTTGGCCCCTATCTGCTAGATGCCAGCACCAACACATACACACTTGCACGCATGCGCATACACACAGACACACCCTAGTCATCACAGCCCAAAACTCCTGCCCTGCCACACTCTCTCCTCTCTGTGTTCCCACGGCCTTCACACAGCCGCCTTCACAATCTGCCTGCCCGGGCCCTGGGCTATATGGTGTAGCAGCTGAGCAGCTGGGGGCAAGTGACCTAACCTGCCAGATCAGTGTTTCCTCATCCACAAAGTAAAGGTGATAGTAGGTTTGACCTCAAAGGCAGGCGTGATTATTACCTGACATCAGCTACACGGTAAGCACCCAGTAATGGTTAGTTGGTATAATTAAGACTTCCATTATTTTGATGTCATTCGTGTGTGCCTGTTTACCCACTGGACTCTGAGCCCTTGGGGAACTGGAAGAGGGTTCTGCTCACCACTGTGTCCCCAGCACCCAGCAGAGGGCTGGGCCGGGAGCGAAAGCTCAGTGATTTTGAGCTGCTCAGCCAGCACCCATGTGAAGCCTCAATGTTTCAGCCCCTAGATCTCCCCAGCAAACCCAGCTTCCCTCCAAGTCTCCCCTCCCCACTGGGCAGCCACAGGCGCCCTGGAGCAGCCCCATCCTTTTCTCCAAGCGCCCCTCCCCCCACCATACCCACCCAAGGACACTCACCAGGCTCAGGCCCACCATGCACAGAAGACCACCTGATACTGCTCCAGCATCCTCAGCCTCTGGGGGCCCATGTGCAAGCCTATGGGGCCAAGCTTTTGGAGACCCAGCGGTGTGGGAACTGCCACATGACCCCTTGCAAGTACATTTTACAAATCTGCACACATGATAAAATCGCACAGACACAAACACAAGAAAGTCAACGTCCTGGTGTGCTGGATCGCTGTTCAGTCGCTCAGTCGTGTCTGACTCTCTGCGACCCCACAGACTTGCAGCCCGCCAGGCTCCTCTGTCCATGGGCTTTCCCAGGCAAGAATACTGGTGTGGGTTGCCATTTCCTTCTCCAGGGGACATTCCTCCCTCAGGGATCGAACTCACGTCTCCTGCATTGGCAAGTGAATTCTTTACTACTGAGCCACCAGGGAAGTCCTAAATGTCAAATGTTGAATGACAAATATATGTAACTATTGAGGAGACTAGGTAAAGGGTCCACTGGACTGCTTTGTCCTCTCTGATCTGTTTTTTGTAGTGTCTTGTGAATCTCTAATTATTTCAGAAGTACAAAAGTTTTTAATTGTTTTTAGAAAAAGTATGTTTTGTACTACAGATCTGAGTTTGCCTGCTAAATTTTTTTCTAATAAAAAAATCTAAAAATCACAGTGGAGCATACTCAGAGGACCACCCCTCAGGGTTCAGGTGGGGCCAAACAGAAAGAAGGTGAGAGACGGCCCAGAAGACAAAGGCCACAGTGAACTGGTAGGAAGAGAATCGGAATCGTTTGAGCATCGTAATCAGGCTGGGGGTTCTAGGCTCGGGCTTGGTTTCCACCACCACCACAGGGGACTGGAAAGAAGTATTCCCCCCGGGTGACACTCCTCCCCCTGGGCAGAGCCGGCCTGGGCTCTCCGTGGACCAGCTGGAACACCACCTCCATAGCACAAAGCTGACTTTAAAAGGAGAGCTGGAAGTTGAGACACAATGGAGCCTAGTAACTGGCATGGCCTGTTCCCTCTGACTTAGGGGAACATCTTGACTGTGAGTGACTGGCAAGGGAGTCCCTAAAGCCCTCCTGATTGCAGGAGTTAATCTTCTCCAACTGAAAACAGAGTTGCCAAGTGATCCTGCGACCCACTCCTGGGTATGGATCTGGAGAAAACTATAATTCGAAAAGATACATGCATCCCTGTGTTCATTACAGCACTATTTATAACAGCCAAGACATGGAAACAGACTAAATGCCCATCGACACATGAATGAATGAAGAAGACGTGGTACATACAGACATACATATATTATATGATGATATACACTATGTGGAATATAATGTGGTTATAAGATGTGAAAATATATATACTATACGGAATATCAATCATAAAAAAGAATGAAATAATACCACTTGCAGCAACAGGGATGGACCTAGAGATTATCATATTAAGTGAGTTAGGATGAGAAAGACAAGCACTGTATGATAGATCTCACTCATATGTGAGAGATTCATCTACGAAACAGAAAGAGACTCACAGACACAGGGAACAGACTCACAGACGCAGGGAGCAGACTCACAGACTCAAGGAACAGACTCAGACACAGGGGACAGACCCAGACGCAGGGAGTGGACTCACAGACGCAGGGAGCAGACTCACAAACACAGGGGACAGACTCACAGACACAGGGAGCAGACTCACAGATGCAGGGAACAGACTAGGACTCAGGGGACAGACTCACAGATGCAGGGAACAGACTCAGACACAGGGGACAGACTCACAAACGCAGGGAGCAGACTCACAGACACAGGGAGCAGACTCACAGACACAGAGAGCAGACTCACAGACTCAAGGAACAGACTCAGACACAGGGGACAGACCCAGACGCAGGGAGTGGACTCACAGATGCAGGGAGCAGACTCACAGACACAGGGAGCAGACTCACAGACACAGGGAACAGACTCACAGACTCAAGGAACAGACTCAGACACAGGGGACAGACCCAGACGCAGGGAGTGGACTCACAGACGCAGGGAACAGACTCACAGACACAGGGAGCAGACTCACAGAAACAGGGAGCAGACTCACAGACGCAGGAACAGACTCGGACACGGGACAGACTCACAGACGCAGGAACAGACTCGGACACGGGACAGACTCACAGACGCAGGGAACAGACTCACAGACGCAGGGAACAGACTCACAGACGCAGGGAACAGACTAGGACACAGGGGACAGACTCACAGATGCAGGGAACAGACTCAGACACAGGGGACAGACTCAGACACAGGGGACAGACTCACAGATGCAGGGAACAGACTCAGACACAGGGGACAGACTCAGACACAGGGGACAGACTCACAGACGCAGTGAGCAGACTCACAGACGCAGGAACAGACTCGGACCCAGGGGACAGACTCACAGACGCAGGGAACAGACTCACAGACACAGGGAGCAGACCCAGACACAGGGAGCAGACTCACAGACATAGGGAACAGACTAGGGGTTGCCAAGGGGGAGAGGGATGGGGGAGGGACTGGGAGTCTGGGGTCAGCAGATGCAAACTCTTACACAGAGAATGGGGGAATACTCTATGATAAGCCATAATGGAAAATAATATGAAAAAGAATGTGTGTACATATATGTGTGTGTAACTGAATCACCTTGCTGTATAGTAGAAATTAACACAACGTTGTAGATCAACTCTAAATTAAAAAATAAACATTTCCAAGCTTCAGTACTTGAACGACGGGGGCCTGACCACCCCAGCCTGCCCCTACATTCCTGTGGCCCTTGACAGGCAGTACCCAAGAAGATAACTGGAAATCCTCATGACATAACCCAGGATAAGGAGCAGGCAGGCGAGGGTAATCCGTGGGCAAGGGAAAGGGTCAGAGGTGCACTGAGTGGAATGGAACATTGTGGCGTAAACAGGAAGTGGGTGTTCGGATGTTCGGAGGGAAGTCAGTCCTGGTGTGAGTGCGGTATATGAGTTCGGATACTTTAGCAGAGAAGCAATAGCAACCTGGATGTCAGCCGCCACGCCATCCTGGCTGCCCTCCCCTCAGATCCAATGGGTCAGAGAGGGTGACCTCTCTCACCCCTAGCTCGTGCCAGCAGATCGTGAAAGAGGACTGGCAAAAGCTGGGTGCACCAGGAAAGCCAGTGACACTCCAGTTGACACCTGAGGCTGTGACTAGGGGACTAGATTCTTCTATAGTGATGCTGCCTCCTGAGGGTCACAGTTTGGAAAAAGCGCAGACAGTCGACAAGTGGGGGATGAAAGAGAGACAACAGGACGTGAAAGATGGGGGAGCCAGGGATCCAGCAGGGTCCCAGGTAGTCTGCTGAGATCCTGCTTGGCAAGAGCTGGTCCTCTGCGTGATGCAAAGGAGAGGTATGGTTCAGGGCCTCAGCCAGCAGCCCCCTCGATACACACAAACACACACACACACACACACACACACACACACCACACACACACACACACCACACACACAGACACACACCACACACACACACACCACACACACACACACACACACACACACCACACACACACACCCCACACACACACACACCCACACACACCCCACACACACAGACCACACACACACCCCCCACACACAGACCACACACACACCCCCCACACACAGACCACACACACACACACCACACACCACACACACACCACACACACACCACACACACACACCACACACACAAACACCACACACACACCACACACACAAACACACACACCACACACACACACCACACACACAAACACACACACCACACACACACACCACACACACCACACACACACACACCACACACACACACCACACACACACATATCACACACACACACACCACACACACACACACACCACACACACACACACACGCACACACACACAAACACACACCACACAGCTCCACTGAGCTTTATATAAGCTGGTCAACCTTTCAGTTAAAAATGAACAACATTGGGCTTCCCTGGTGGCTCAACGGTAAAGAATCGCCTGCCGATGCAGGAGACACGGGTACGATCCCTGGTCCGAGACGGTCCCACAGGCTGCGGTGCTGCTCAGCCTGTGTGCCACAACTAAAGAACACGGGCTCGGAGTCTGGGAGCCACAACTTCTGAAGTCTTCACACGAGAGAGCTCTGAGAAGCAATGAGGAGCCAGCGCACCGCAACTGGAGAGTAACCCCAGCTCGCCACTACTAGAGAAAAGCCACAACAAAGATCCAGCGCAGACAAAAGTGTTAAAAAAAAAAAAAACCCAGAAAACTAAAGCATTTAAAGCAGTTTAAAAAAAAAAAAAACACGCTAACAAACAAAACAAGTAACAAAAACCACTAACCTTTCCCTTGAAACTGACTGTGTGTTCCCTCCAGAGGGGGAAAAAAAAGGTGATGGGAGTGGTCAGGGAGCTTGTTACTTGGAAGCAGGAACTGAAGAGTCAGGCCTAGGCCCTAATGAAGATCTAGGGTGTCTTGTTTAATATTCACACTGGTTTCACAATGGAGGTAACATTATTATTCTCATTCATAACGTGGAGAAACCAACACTTAGATGCTAAATTAAGTAACTTGTCCAAGGTCACAGAGTCAGCATGTCCAAGGTGGCCCCGACACTGTCCACTGCCTGGTTGACAAAAGGACATAATCCACTAGCCCAACCCACGCCAGTGGCCGAGGAGGTGGAGCCATCCCCTCCTTCCCATTGGGAGCTGAAACTTCCCTGAGGTTGGCCAGAGTCAGGGCCATGCCTTGGGGCATGGGGGGTGAAAAAGCAGAGGCCTCCCACTCAGGTTGCCCTCGAGAAATCTGCAATCTGCCCGCAGCATACCAGCCATCACAGCTGGGGATGGAAGCCAAGCCTTCCCCACTAGCGGGGCTCACCCGCCTCCAGGCTGTGACCTTCCGGCAGCCTGCTCTTCCCCGGACCTTGTCCCCGTGTCCCCTGCAGGGTCATCGTCTACAAACATTGAGTTCAGCCCTGCACCAGGGACTAAAGAGGTGAAAATGAGGCCACTGTTCTGGGTCCCAGGGGACGAGACGAGGCGCAGCCACCAGGCTGCCGGGTCCCCTCTGGGTGGGTCCCATGCTGTGGTTCAGCTGGAGCCCTCCATCTGGGGAACCTGGGAAGATTTCACCTTCTCAGCCACCCCCAGGCCCCTGGGGCTCAGTGCAGCTTTGACAGAGCCCACGTGATAGCACAACATGCCTGGTCCCTCCCCTGCTGGTGATTACAAACTTGGTCGGGGCGGGGGGTGGGGGTGGGCATCTGACCCTGGCTCCAGGGTTGGGTCTGTACCTTAGAGCCTGGCTGAGACCAACGCTCAGGGGTCCCTGGGAAGAAGAGTGTCTTGAAATGGACCCTGAGGACCCATTGGTTCCCCTTGTCCTTTTTAAAAAGGTGTATTTCTTTATTTTTCTTTATTTGGCTATGCTGGGTCTTCGGTGCAGCATGTGGGATCTAGATCACTGATCGGGGATCAAACCCAGGAGCCTGCATTGGGAACCCGCATCGGTGTCTTACCCACTGGACCAGAAGTCCCCTCCTTGTCCTTTGCATTTTAGAAATGTGTGCAGGGATTTCCCTGATGGTCCAGTGGGTACAACCTGACGCTCCAAATGCAGGGGCCCAGGTTCAGTCCCTAGTTGGGGAACTAGATCCCACATGCTGCAACTAAAGATCATGCAACGAAGACCAAAGATCCCGAGTGCCGCAACGAAGACCTGACGCCAAATAAATAAGTATTTTAAAAAATAAAAAATTAAGGAATCTCCCTCCCTTTAAGAAAAAAAATAGAAACGTGCGCAGGTTGGGGGGGGGTTTGGGGACACTGAAGGCGGTGGAGGGCGCTGGACAGACAGGGCTTCCTCTCGCCTAACTCATGCACTATAATTTTATAAAACATCCTGTGTGCATGTGTGTACAGTTATGTAAAGTTATATAACTTTATTAAAAGTTAGTAACTGAGGGATTTCCCTGGTGGTCCAGTGGTTAAAACTTTGAGCTTCCAAGCAGAGGGTGAGGGTTCCAAACTAAGATCCCACCTGCTTCGTGGTGCGGCCAATAAACAAATAAAAGCTCTTTTAAAAAAAAGAAAAGCTAATAATTGAGTTAACTGCTCACAGGAACCAATTCTTGGCAGAAAAGGACTGTTTCTGGTACCAGCTTTCACATTTGTTCATAAGGGACCCAGGGTCCATGGTGGGGGGCCACCTGGAAGGGAGGGAAGAGGGGGTGTCAGAGCACCAGAGACTGGTCCAGAGAGAAGGGGAACCAGGCCCGACACCTTTGCCTTCCTGACCGTGCCCACAGGCTGAGGCAGGCTGGGGAGACGGTGGGAGAAGCGGGGCAAGAGTCAGGAGAGAGGAGGGGCCCTCCTGGTACAGACCCAGGGAAGCAGGGGGCTTCTAGGAGGCTCCACCATCGCCAGGTGTCAGGAGGTGGGGGCTGCTATGGAACTGGGGTGCTGGGACAGACACCAGGCCCCTGCTCCCCCTGCCCTCTGTCCATGGTTCACATCCCAAACCCCAACTGCAAAACCAGGAAGCCCAAGGTTGCAGCCAGGACTACCAGCCGCAGGAGTCCTAGGGGGAGGAAGAAGGTCCACCCTCCTGAACCAGTGTTGCGAAGAAGAGAGCTGCCCCCAGGAGAAACCTGTGCTCCGGCTGCGTCCCCGGCCTCAGGAGAGCACTGATCATTCCTCATGCAGCCCGCTACCCTCTCAAGGGCTTGGGGTCATGCACACACACAGACACACACAGACTGTAGTGCAGGCAGGCGACACGCTTGGGCCCACATGCCCACAGCCGCAGCTGCTGGCCCTCGGCTGACAGGGCTGTGCACGCTTAGATTCTCACACCAAGGCCCCGCAGCAGCTCCCACCTCGTCCCAGGCTCACCTCCACGAAGAAAAGCGTCCAGACCTTGCTCCAGCCTCTGGACTCAGTGAGGGCGCCGTGAGTGGCCAGGTGGCTGCCCTTGACGGTCAGAGTGTAGTGGCACACCCCCAGGATGGTGATGCCCAGGGCAAAGACCAGGGGGCTGTCAGAGCGCAGGCACAGGAACCCTGCGGGGGGAGAGAGGGTTGGCTGCAGGTCTTTCTCTGGCTCTTGGAGATCTGAGCCCAAATGCCCCAGCCTGCACCCCTGGAAGCCTGGGCCAAAGAGGGCCCAGCCCTGGGCACTGCCACGGACAGCGGTGTGGCAGATTCCACGACAGCCCGAGCGGGATGGGTTGGCTCTCGCTAAAGGCTCTGAGACAAGACAGAGCGCCACTGACTCATCGAGGAGAGGCCGGGAATCTTGTTTCTGCTGCGCCCCTGCCAGAGGAGCGGTGGCGACAGGGCACGGTGGGGGGTCCAGGCCAGGCGAGGACCAGGGAACACACCCCTCGCCCCCTCCCCGGGCGCCCCATGGAGCACCCTCCCCCTCCCCAGCCCATCTCATCCCCCAGCCTCGCCCCTTCCCCACCCCACCCCCACGACCGCCGCTTCTCTCTGACGCGGCTCAACTTTCTCCTCCACTGCCCTTCATCCATCGGGGCACCTCCGGGTACACAAGTCAGGACTCCTCAACCAGACTTTCCGGGCTGACCTTCTGCCCTGGTGTCCCGGGCACGCGCCATCTATCCCACCGCGCCGCCCGTCCCCGACACCCTCCCCCGCCGCCCAGCGGGCCTCGCAGCCCCTAGTCCCCGTGTCCCTCACCGGGTGGCAAAGCGAGGAGGCTGAGCGCGAGGATGGCGCAGTCCACGCCGTGGCGCTCCCACCACGAGCTCGCCCTCACCACCTCCTGCACCCGCGCCTCCAGCTCGCCCAGCAGCGCCTCGGCCCCGGCGCTCTCCCGGAGCGCGCCCCCCGCCAGCTCCATGGGCTCAGCGCTAGGGCCGGGCACCGGCCGAGGACTCGGAGGATCCGGAGCGTCTGCGGCGCCGGGCGGCCGAGGCGCCGAGCGCGAGCAGGCGCGGGCGGGGCGGAGTCACGCGCGCGGCTGGGGATACCCGCCCCCGGTATCACGGTGCGCGCCCAGAGCGACCCGGCCGATCTGGGGCCACCATTCTGGCGGCAGGACCAGAACGGGCGCAGGAGGAGCGCACCGATGCGCGGGGGTGGGGAGGCCACCTGGAGCCAGAAGCAAATCGTCGGGGAGGGGACGCGGGCTGGGGCGGGATGGGGGCGCGAGGACCCCCGTAGAGACCCTCCTCCCCTAGGACTTTTCCTGACCGCCTGACCTCAAATAACTCCCTTATATAATCCCGGCGCCACACCCTGCTCGGGTTTGTGGGACCTTTTTTTAATCCCTGAGTTTAAGTATTTTTCCCAGTAGCACTTAGCAGCCGCTCCACACCCTACACCTTCATTGGTCCCCTGTCTCCACCTACAGAGGGGATGCTGGTACCGGCAGGTCTCACTTGGCCGCTTTTTCTCCAGTCTTATTTTCAGGACCTGAAACAGTGTCGGGAAAGATGTGTGAATTCATGGGATAGAAAGTTCAAGGCCTCGCTCAAGCCTCTGAGTGGTGGTGGGGTGCTCCCCTCTGAATCTGGCTTTAGCAGTGGTACGTGGGGAGCTGTCTCTCTAGCCCAGTGGGTTTGGGACTGAAAAGGGATTGCTGTAGAGAAAACGCATTCAGGTGGGGTCCCTCTGCGGTACTGCTCACTCAGGGGTGCCCGGGGCTGAAGGCCACTGCAAAGGGCCCTGGAGACGGGAGCAGCACCCGTCCTGTCCCTTCCCATCCGCCCAGGCCCTGACCCAGCACTGTGGGAGTCTGGCCTTGGCCCTGGGAGCAACGCCGCTGTGTTGTGCAAACATCCTCCTCCACTTCTGAGGGTCCTTTCTCTTTTCTCATATGTTTTTTCCTATGGTTTCATATAGAGATCCCTTTAAAATGAGGCCTGGGGTAGTAGTGGTCGGGGTGGCGGGTTGGGCAGGAGCCCTTTGCAGGAGGGAGGAGACGGGGCGGTGGGG
>SJYA01002458.1:187803-198929 GCA_006410615.1 Neotragus moschatus | reverse complement strand
GGGGGGACGGGGGCGGGGCGGTAGGAAGGAGGCTGGGAGGAAAGGGAAGAGAAACCGGAAACAGAGTCCGGAACGCTTGGGATTTGTGTTCCTTTATCTTCTTTGGCATTTTCCTTCATGATTTCTTGTGCGTTTATCCGTTCAAATTTTTTTTTTTTACTATATATAAAGGCAAGATTTTCTTTATCAGGTCAGCTATTCTAAAGAGTTTGTAATTTAACAGGCCAACACACACATACCCAAGCAAGCACACTTGGTTCCTTACAATTTACCCCTGCTTCTGCATACTTAACAGGTTTTGTGTAACCCCCACAATTCCCAGAGGATGACGTCATCCCCATTTAATTGATGGAGGCCCAGATCTGCCCACAGCCCCCCTACAGTTACCAAACAGCAGAACTAGAACTCAAATCCAGGACATCTCCTCCAAGCCCAGTCATCTTTCGCTTTTATCAGAGATCTTAAGAGAGAGGCATGAGGTGGTGATGGGGGAGCGACCTTCCCACTCACTATTCCACCTTCACGGTCCTCTTTCTCAGATAGTCTGACATTTTCAGGGAGGAGGATACCTATAATTTTAAAAAGCATAGTTGCCATTAATGTGCAATATTATAATTCTGTAAGGGCAGAATCCCACTGTTTGTGAACTTTCTGGTACCAAGAAGCCCCTCGTCCAGCCTCGTCCACCCTTTGGACATCTAAGTGGTACTGTGTTAAACAGGAGCAGAGGCAGGTGTGTATTGAAGGAGCTCAGAGGAGCGAAGAATCCCTGTGGGGTGGGGCTGACTGTGGTCTCCTTGGAGAGAGGCAGCCTTAATTTAGAAACGACTTAAAGCAAGGGGGTATACTGCAGGTGGAGATGGCTGGGGGAGGGGCTGTGGGTTGGGAGAGATGGGGGAATAGCAAAATCTGAAAGACTAGAATAGACAGCTCACCAAAGAGAAGGTACAAAGGACCAATAAAGACGGGAAAAGCGCTACATCACCAGTCTCGAGGGAGATGCACATTGAAATCCCGGTAAGAGAGCCCTTCAGATCCAGAGCATAGCTAAAGTTAAAATAGCCAGGCAGTGCTAATCCTTGGCAAAGGGGTGTGAAATCACGGACCTCTCATTTGTTGCTGATGAGAGTACAAAGTGGTGCAAACCCTTCTGGGAAACAGTTTGACAGTTTCTTGTAAGGTAAATATACACTTACCCTGCTGCTGCTAAGTCAGTTCAGTCGTGGACTCTGTACCACCCCATAGACAGCAGCCCACCAGGCTCCCCCGTCCCTGGGATTCTCCAGGCAAGAACACTGGAGTGGGTTGCCATCTCCTTCTCCAGTGCATGAAAGTGGAAAGTGAAGTCGTTCAGTCCTGTCTGACTCTTCGCGACCCCATGGACTGCAGCCTACCAGGCTCCTCTGCCCATGGGATTTTCCAGGCAAGAGTACTGGAGTGGGTTTCCATTCCCTTCTCCAACACTTACCCTGCAGTGCCTGCTAAGTTGCTTCAGTCTTATCCGACTCTGTGTGATCCTATGGTTGTAGCCCACCAGGCTCCCCCGTCCCTGGGATTCTCCAGGCAAGAGTACTGGAGTGGGTTTCCATTCCCTTCTCCAACACTTACCCTGCTGCTGCTAAGTCACTTCAGTCGTGGACTCTGTACCACCCCATAGACAGCAGCCCACCAGGCTCCCCCGTCCCTGGGATTCTCCAGGCAAGAACACTGGAGTGGGTTGCCATCTCCTTCTCCAGTGCATGAAAGTGGAAAGTGAAGTCGTTCAGTCCTGTCTGACTCTTCGCGACCCCATGGACTGCAGCCTACCAGGCTCCTCTGCCCATGGGATTTTCCAGGCAAGAGTACTGGAGTGGGTTTCCATTCCCTTCTCCAACACTTACCCTGCAGTGCCTGCTAAGTTGCTTCAGTCTTATCCGACTCTGTGTGATCCTATGGTTGTAGCCCACCAGGCTCCCCCGTCCCTGGGATTCTCCAGGCAAGAGTACTGGAGTGGGTTTCCATTCCCTTCTCCAACACTTACCCTGCTGCTGCTAAGTCACTTCAGTCATGGACTTTGTACCACCCCATAGACAGCAGCCCACCAGGCTCCCCCGTCCCTGGGATTCTCCAGGCAAGAACGCTGGAGTGGGTTGCCATGCTCGCTACCAGAGGATCTTCCCAACCCAGGGATTGAACCCTTGTCTCCTGTGTATCCCGCATGGCTCTTCTTTACCACTGAGACTGAGCCATCAGGGAAGCCCATTGGAGCCTCAGCTTAAACCACTGGATTCTTTACCACTAGCACCACCTGGGAAGTTCTATACACTTAACCTCAGTTCAGTTCAGTTCAGTTCAGTCGCTCATTCGTGTCCAATTCTTTGCGACCCCATGAAGTGCAGCATGCCAGGCCTCCCTGTCCATCACCAACTCCCGGAGTTCACTCAGATTCACGTCCATCGAGTCGGTGATGCCATCCGGCCATCTCACCCTCTGTCGTCCCCTTCTCCTCCTGCCCCCAATCTCTCCCAGCATCAGAGTCTTCTCCAATGAGTCAACTCTTCACATGAGGTGGCCAAAGTACTGGAGTTTCCCAGTAATTCAGCTCCCAGATAGTCACCCAACAGGAATGAAAATGTATCCATATAAAAACCTAAACCCGAATGATCGTCACAGCATTGTTCATTAGAGCCAAGTTGGAAACAGCCTAAATGTCCGCCAACAGGAGAATGGACACACTAAATATGATACCTCCACACAACCTATGCAATAAAAAGGCACTTGGAGAGACAACAGGGCAGATGAACTGATGTAATTGCACAGACATTAGGTGGAGGCTAAGAAGACGCAATCACTGCATGACCCATTTGTGTGAAATTCAAGAACACAGAGAGCTAATGTATAGGGATAGAAACCCCATCCGTCCTTCCCCGGGGAGGGGTGGGTGGGGGGCATTTATTGTAAAGGGACGTGAGGAACCTTTCTGGGAGGGTGGGAACGAGCCAGATGGTGATTGTGGTGGTGTTTACATGGCTGTGCATGCATCTGTCAAAAGTCACTAACCTGCACACTCACAGGCGTGTGTTTTATTATCGTTAATCAGACCTCAGTAAAGTCAACCAGGGCAAAAACAAAGCAGCAAAGCAGATTTTGCTTCAAAATGGAAAGAGCATGGGGCTTCCCTGGTGGCTCAGTGGCTAAGACTCTGCACTCCCCATATAGGGGGTCCGGGTTCAATCCCTGGTCTGGGAACTAATCGGGAAACTAGGATTCCACATGCCGCAACCAAAGACGCTGTATGCTGCAACTGAGACCCAGTGCAGCCAAATACATGAATAAAAGTAATTATTTCCAGAGACAAAATATTATACATAAAACAGATCAGCCAAAAGGGATTTACTGTATAGAATAGGGAGCTACGGTTACTATCTTGGAATAACCTACAGTGGAAAATAATCCGAAAAAAATTATATATATCTAGATATGCCTGAATCACTTTGCTGTGTGTCTAACACTAACACGGTATTGTACATCAACTATACTTCAATTTTTTTATTTTCAGAATCGGGGATGGTTTCTTTAAGAGGTGTAATTCAGATGGTAAATGTCACCCATAAATGTAGCGCACTGAAGTGTGGGGAAGGAGGGTGAGCCTGGCATCTGAGGTCCCTTGGCCATGGGGTTGACAGCCGATTGTGTGGGGTGGTGGAGTGGATGATTTACCAAATTCTTCAGTCCTCTCTGTGAGCCCCTTCTGGGTTCTCAGCCCTGGTCCACTGCCTTCTGGCTCCCAGCAAAGATGAGAAAGACCTGAGAACAAAGTTTGGGGTGAAAGGCTCTGGGTGGTTGGCCAGGCAGGCCTGCTGCCATCAAGGCTCTCTGCTTGGCTTCTCACAACAGGTCCTGAAGGGGCAGGCCTGTGCAGGCTCCTGGCGCTCTGCCCACAGTGGAACGCTAGACAGAGACAGCCAGGGCTGGGGGCCGTCTATGCCTCCCAGCCACTCTGCTCTAGACCAACCTCTGCTCCCACTCAACCTCCCACCTGTCTGCACAAGACTCAGTTTGTGTGAGGAGCACAGCTTTGCAGTCTGGCATGCTTACTAGCTGTGTGACCTTGCGTAAGTTAACTCAACCTCTCCGAGCCTCCGTAGCTTCATACACGCTACAAAGGAGGAAGATAAATATCAACAGGAGTTTTAATATTTTCTTCCTGTATCCCAGTAGACTGCGTGTACACTCCCACTGTAGAGGTGACTAGACCACAGCCTAAAGTCTAAATTACTCAGCTTGGTCTTTGAGGACAGCCAAGTTCTAGCTCCACATCTGACTACTTGGGGCAGAATGACGTATCCCTGACCTCTGACCCCTGGATAGGGATTGCCTTTTCTCGCTTCTCTGTCTTTATTCCCAGGGAAATTGTTTCTATTCTCACCCTCCCCCCATTCCAAGCCCCACCCATCTTTTGGGGCTCTGGTGACGTCAGCCACTCCTACAGAATTTGTCCGGGGTTTTCATATATTCCACTCACTTAACGTTTTTTAAAAATTTATTTATTGATCTAATTTTTGGCTGTGCTGGGTCTTTATTGCTGCATCCAGGCATTCTTGCGTTGCGGTGAAAGAGAGCTGCTCTCTAGTTGCAGTGTTTGGTCTTCTCACTGCCGAGCGTGGACTTCAGTAGTCCATGCTTAGTTAGACGGGCTTAGCTGCTTGCAGCATGAGGAATCTTCCCTGATCAGGGACTGAGCCCGCGTGCCCTGCATTGGCAGGCAGATTCTCAACTATTGGACCACTGCTCCTGCTGCTGCTAAGTCGCTTCAGTCGTGTCCAACTCTGTGCGACCCCATAGACGGCAGCCCACCAGGCTCCGCCGTCCCTGGAATTCTCCAGGCAAGAACACTGGAGTGGGTTGCCATTTCCTTCTCCAATGCATAAAAGTGAAAAGTGAAAGTGAAGTCGCTCAGTCATGTCCGACTCTTCTCGACCCACGGACTGCAGCCTACCAGGCTCCTCCGTCCATGGGATTTTCCAGGCAAGAGTACTGGAGTGGGTTGCCATTGCCTTCTCCAATTGGACCACTAGAGAAGTCCATTCAACCAATTTTATTGAGCATGTATGGTGGCCAGGGGCTCCAGCTCTGTCTTTCCCTTCCTCTGACGTCATCATCTCCCCAGTTGCATTATTTTTCTTTCTTTTTTTTTGGCCACACGGCATGCGAGATCTTAGTTCCTTGACCAGGGATCAAATCTGTTCCCTCTGCAGTGGAAGGCCAGAGTCTTAAGCACTGGAGCCCCAGGGAAGTCCCTCCCCCGACAGCTAGCGTTCGACATCAGCTATCATATACTGTCCAGCAGTGATCCCCCGTCACACTATGTGGCCATAAGATTCAGTGTGCTCTGTGTCATCTGCCTGCCTTAATCAGGAAAAGTAACGCTAGCTGTTGAAACAAACAACCCCAGGGACTTTCCTGGTAGTCCCGAGGCTAAGACTCCGTGCTCCAATGCAGGGGGCCAGGGTTTGACCCCGCACGACACAACTAAAAGATCCTGCATGGTGCAGCAGAGATCAAAGGTCCCGTGTGTGACGACTAAGACCCGGCCCAGCCGAATAAAATACACGTGTGTGCGTGTGTGCCAAGTCATGTCAGTCGTGCGCAACTCTTTGCGACCCCATGGACTGTAGCCTGGCAGGCTCCTCTGTCCATGGGATTCTCCAGGCAAGAATACTGGAGTGGGTTGCCATGTCCTCCTCCAGGGGATCTTCCCCACCCAGGGATCGAACCCGGGTCTCTGACATCTCCTGTACTGGCAGGTGGGTTCTTTAGCGCCACCTGGGAAGCCCCAAATAAATAAATAAATATATGTTTTTTAAAAAGGGAGACTTTGTGCTTTTTAAGTTAAAAAACAAACAGGTGATAAAGAAGACTCCAGACCCCAAGGGGCTGGGTGCTCATGGACCTACCCAGGCATCAATAATAGCACGAGGGGTGTGGTGTTAGATGATGCTGGGTTGGGTCTTCCTGGGAGACTCTGGAGTTCCCCACCCTGGGGCAGCGATGATTCCTCCCCTCTGCCATCCAGATCTTTATTTGCTGGGGTTCATTGGGGTTAATTACTGTTGTGGTTGGGGAAGGGTGGCAGGGAGCATTGCCTGGGACCCAGGGCCTGGACGGGGAACGCTGAGAGTCAGGGATGGGTTTGGAGACATGGGGGGTTGGAACTCGGAGTCTGGGGGGCACAGGGTGGACTAAAAGACACCTCCTGCCATCAGGGAAACCCTTTCTGTGCTCCAAATCTAGACGAATGGGTCTTTAACCCTTTCTTGTCTTCCACCCATTCCTGCCACCCCCCAAATCATCAAAGGCCCAGCTCCGTGAGGCAAGTGGCATTATTCACAGGGGTGGGGCTGAGTGCGCCGGGGAGAAGTGGCCTGGCCTCTGGCTCAGACGTTGGTCAGCTGAGAGTGGGACCAGCACCCGAAGCTTCTGGATCCAGCAGGGCAAGACCACAGGGACGGGGTGTCTCGGCATCAGCCTCGCCTCCAGGGACCCTCCGCGGGGTGCCAGTTATCTGCAGCCTCCATCCCGCCATTCTGCAGGGACAAAGCCAGGTTGGTGATGGCCCAGAGGCAGGTCAAGGAAGCAAGAGTGGTGAGGGAAAGGGGCCAAACCTGGATCCGGTGGGGATGCTGCTGAGGCTCTGGGGCCATGGTCTGTCCCCACCTCACAGGCATTGAGGCTTCCTCAGCATCTTAGTCCTTGAAAACCCAAGGCTGGGGCTCTTAGCAGCCCAGCCTCCTACCTTTTGAGGCTTTACAAGGGTCATCTTGTTCCTCTCCCCCTGCACCAGGGCAACAACATAGCCAGTGTGGGTGAGTGACTCTGAGGTATAGAACAGCCTGAAGGGTGTGGGGGGGACCTGGAGGGGCCAGTTGCCAGGGCTAGAGTGGGGAGTAAGGGCTGTGATTCCCGTACACAGGTTCCAGTCCTTGCTGTGTGACCTTAGATAAGACACTTGGCGTCTCTGGGCCTCAGTTTTCTGAAAGGGTGATTCGGAGTGGATGGAGGTGATACTACTAATATGCACTTTACCAGGAAGGTAATAAAAGGGCAAAGGTGTGAGGCAGATAGACTATCACGAATGCCATTCCTTGGGCTATGGTAACGATAGCAATGTTGTTATTTTGGCTATTGATATGATTTAAATCTAATACATATTGGTGACAGTAATGCTATTCATAAAGGGTTTCCATTTCCAGTGAGGAAAAGGGCTGAACACGCTCACTTCCTCTAAGTTGTTCTCGTCCTTGCCCACGTTTTGTGTGTGTGTGTGCGCGCGCATGTGCGTGTGTGCATGCATGTGCGCACGCGTGTGCATGCATGTGCGTGTGTGTACATGTGTGCGTGCACGCGTGCGTGTGCGTGTGTGCGCGCGTGTGTGTGTGTGTGTGAAGGGCTGGGGTTCCGGACTGTGATAATCCCCCCACTTGCATTGTGCATGGCTGTGCAGAAGGTGTGCTAACATGGAGAGGGGGATTTGGGGGTCAGCCCAGCATGGCACTGCTCTCTGCCACCAGCTCAGGGGTGCCCAGGCCTGGCTAGTGCCCACTGAGCCCTCCCCCATCCCCAGATCCCCTGCCCCCAGGTCCCTGGGCTGGTCTTCTGCCTACTGGATGTCACAGCTGAGCTAAGAGCTTTAGGTAGTTTATCCTCACGACTGGCCTGTGATGTGGGGTATAATTATCCCCACTTACAGATGAAAATACCGAGGCTTGGAACAGCAAATCAGTCTTCCCAGCAAATATCAGGGCTGGCAGGCCAGTCTGAGCACTGCAGCCCCTAGAAGGGCCCACCAGGCTCCTCAGTACCCAGATGGCCCTGAAAGGTTGATTCGTTTCTACCCCATTTGGCCCTTCTCCCTCTACTGCCCACCCGCGCCTCTGGGGCTCTGACTCCCCAGTAAGCCACTCACTGAGTTAGGGTTGGAGGAAGCTTCGTGGGAGCCCTCTGTTCAGGGTGAGGGCTGGGGCCATAGCTTCAGCCTTTCAGTCTAAAGAAGCTGGGGCCCTGACAACAGACAACAGATGGGAGGAGGAGTCTCAGATAAGCTCTAGGGGTGTCCCTGGTGGGTCAGCAGCTGAGACTCTGCCTGCAAGTCAGGGGACATGGGTTCAATTCCTGGTCAGAGAACTAAGATTCCACACGCCTTGGGGCAACTAAGCCCACGTGCCACGGCTAAGACTCTATGCAGCCAAATAAGTAAATATTAAAAAAAACAAAATAAACTCTAGAGCAAATCATGAAGCCCTCTGTGACTGTGCTCACATACACACACACACACACACACTCACTCATGTGCACACCTCCCTCCTCTGGAAAACCTGGAAACCCCGAGGCAAAGACAAACGAGCAAAACCACAGAGACACACAAGCACACAGAAGCGCACAAACAAATACAAGCTTCACAGGACGCTCTGGGTCCATTACACCCCACCCTTGCATGGATCCGCATCAGGGTCCTCAGCTGCATCACATACACCCACACACACGTGGGTGTACACGAGCACACATGGGCACACGTGTACACACAGGCAGAGACCCATGAGTGGTATAGGTAGAGGCTGGCGAAGAGGCCCGTCTGTCCCCTATGCCACCTCCCCAAGTCCTGCCAGCTGAGCCCGTTCTGACCTCAGGAGCCCCTGAATCACCACTGTGCTGAGTAAGCACCTAGCTCAGTGAATGGGTCTGGGACAACCATGGAAAGAGCCCGAGTTTGGGGCTTGAATCCCTGACATTTCTGCACTCGGAAGCTTGGTGCTGTGCAATGCTGTCATGTCTGACTCTTTTCGACCCCATGGACTACAGCCACCAGGCTCCTCTGTCCATGGGATTCTCCAGGCAAGAATACTGGAGTGGGTAGCCATTTCCTCCTCTGGGGGATCTCCCCAATCCAGGGATTGAACCCAGGTCTCCTGAATCACAGGCAGTTGCTTTACGGTGTAAGCCACCAGGGGAGCCCCGAAGCTTAGAGAAATGACCTAAACCTGCCCGAGCCCTGGTTTCCTTACCTGTCAGACAGAGCCATGACACCGTTTTCCTGGGTTTGCTGGGCCCGCTGTGTAGAAAGTGCTAGATACATGCCCTGAGACAGCAGCTGACCAAGTGCAGCAGTGTGAATGGTCCAGACTAAATATCCTGGCTTATGCAGTTCCCAGCAGGTCATTGCCTCCCACCCCGAACCTCAGTTGCCACATCTGTAAAATGGGGTTGTATATAATATCCTTCTGCCCTTGCAGGGGTAGCAGAAGGGATACAGGGGAGGGATCCTGAACTATCCTTAAATTTCTGGGACCTTGGGAACATCAGAAAACCTTTCTGATACTCAGTATCTTCACATGTGAAGGATAAAACCCCTCACCTCCCTACCGCACAGGAGTGGGGAAAGCTTTTGGTAAAGTTCAGACAGTGGCAAAATGGGGGCAGGCTGGTAGGTCTGCGACTCCCCCTCCATAAAAGATACTCAGCTCCTTGGGCACCTCAACAGCTCAGACTTCTCCAGGAGTCCTTCCCCACCCTTGGCTAGGGGACCGTTCTATAACCTCTGGCTGGATTGTCAACATCCACTGCTGGTTTGATGAGGATGGGCTCTGTTTCTTTGTCACATAAGGGTCAGAAAAGCAGGACTGTCCACTGGAACTGCCTTGGACTCACCCACTGCACAGCCGGGACCACAGATGCAAGGAGCGCCCCGTGGGCCCCTTTCAGACCCCATGCATAGCTGTGATCATTACTAACTGACGTGCTCTAAATACTGGGCAGCATGTTGAGGGCTTTCTGTGCACCGTCATTACCCCCTCCCAGTGACGTGTGCGGGTAACACTTTCATAAGATCTGTTTCACAAATGAGGGAACAGACTCAGAGAGACTGGGTAGCTTGCCTAAGCCAACATCTAGAGAGGGGAAAAGCCAGTGTTGCCGCCCAGATCCAGCTGCCTCCTAGAGTATGACCACCTCCTGAGCAACCCAGGGTGGTCTCAGAGAAGGTTACACAGGCACACGCTGGGAGGACGGGGTATGGTGCCTCCCGGGACTGTCTAACCTGGAGACAGGAGGCAGCTGGCAAAACAAGCGGCATCAGGCGACCTAGTGTTACTTAACCCGTTTGGCTGCTCTGTGATCTTCGGCCAGCCCCCTTGCCCTGNGAGGGGAAAAGCCAGTGTTGCCGCCCAGATCCAGCTGCCTCCTGGAGTATGACCACCTCCTGAGCAACCCAGGGTGGTCTCAGAGAAGGTTACACAGGCACACACTGGGAGGACGGGGTATGGTGCCTCCCGCGACTGTCTAACCTGGAGACAGGAGGCAGCTGGCAAAACAAGCAGCATCAGGCGACCTAGTGTTACTTAACCCGTTTGGCTGCTCTGTGATCTTCGGCCAGCCCCCTTGCCCTNCCAGAGAGGCACCCAGCGGATTCCAGAGCTTGAGGGACATCCACCAACCATCCTCCTGACACAGAGCCCTGGGAGTCTGGGGACAATCAGAGCTTAGACCCTCCACATCCCCAGGCTCCCAGGGTCCACCTTGCAGGCCTTGCCCACATTCGGCTGGACACCTGGCTACAGCCAGTCTCTGCCCTCCTGGGCCCGGGGGACTCTGTACCAGCTGGCAGATGCCTTCGCCCGGCGCAGAGCGTCCCCACGGGGCCGTAACACTGCAGCCAGTCACTCTAGCACCTTGGATCCACGGCCCTGACCCTCTGGGGTCTTAGGCAGGTGGTAACAGGTTGGGTAACCAGGCTGCACATCCGGGGACAGAGTGAGTGGAGAAGGTCAGGGTGGGGAGGGCCAAGTCAGGCTGGACCCTGCCCCGGGATATGCCAAAAGGGCACCAGTCACCCCACCCCAGCCTAGCCTGGCACTCCAACCCCCCACCCCCAGCATGGCCAGTAGAAGGAGGGGAGGCTGGCCATGCTCAGCGACAGGCAGGGGACTAAGCTCGGGCATTTGGCTGAAGAGTCTAGCTGGGAACCTCCTCCCTTGGGGGTATGTGGGGAGAGGAGGCAGCCCAAACCCTTCCTTCACAAAAAGGCAGGAAGTGAGTCTGCAGATTGAGATGGACGACAGGACCCTCAGAGGAGGGGTGAGGGCAGACCCCCC